>PVHP010009619.1:20000-49970 GCA_004024765.1 Zapus hudsonius
TTTGCAATGTGCTAGCTACAATGTAAGTAAGTGTACAGATCCTGAACTCCTTTGTCAATGTAATAAGGATCACAGTCATCTGCCTCAAAGGAGTTTCAATGAGAAGTTATATGTACAGTGACTAACATAGGGCCTGTAATATGATGAGGATATAATTAGATAGAAAAAAAAGAGTTTAAGTGGAGCAGGGCGTGGTGGCACATACCTTCAATCCCAGTATTCCAAGGAAGAGGTAGGAGGATCGCCATGAGTTTGAGGCTAGCCTGAGACTACAAAATGAATTCCAGGTCAGCCTGGGCTACAGTGAAACACTACCTCAAAAAAAGAATAAGAGGGAGCTTTCTTCCCTCCTGCCTTCTCATGAAGCACTTCATACTCTCTCCTTTTTCCTTCTCAATCTAATAAAGGCTTTCTAAACTTAAACAAAAAGTGGAGTTGTATAGAAGTTTGTGGATATTTAGATTGTGTTGTATTATGCATTTATTCTATGATGATTACACAATCCTAAAGATAAAGAAAAAATAAACTACATAAAATTCTGGACTATTCAGATTGCACTAAATGAAAAAATTGGTCATGCATACTGTGCTGTCATGCAGAGGCTCTGGTCACCATTATAATAGTAATCATTATAACCCAGTACTTACTCATTGTAAATTATTATTTCCATTTTATAGGTGAAGAAATTGAAGGTCAGCATGTTCACATAATTTACTTGAGATTGTGAAGCCAGTAATTGACAGAGTTGAGTCCAGAGTTGAGATTCTGCTACCACACCCTTCTTACGACAGAAACTATCAACCTGAACCTGAACAAACCACATACAAGAAATTTGATTTTTCTCCTTCAAAAAATGATCTGCGATGAGTACTTTCCTTTCCAAGCTTCTTTGGACAACACTGCTTAAATCTGAATTTCCTACACAGAGACAACATCTCTAGTCTAGTCCTTTGCTTAAGAAATCCAGACACATGCACCCCTTTTATGCATCTAGTTTTATGTGGGTACAGGAGAACCGAACTTGGGTCATTAGGTTTTGCAGGCAAACACCTTAACCACTGAGCCATCACTCCAGCCCTCTAGCCCTTTTATATACCTAGGTTTCCATGTCTCATAACATAGAATGGTATATAGAATAATTCTCCAGTGGTGTTCCTCACTGTTCTTGAGCTCTGAGGTGAGAGGCACATACATCATCAAGGAACATCAACCTGACAGAGAAGCTCAGGCAAGTCAGGTGTGGAGGCACATGCCTGTAATCCCAACATAAGGAATTTGAGATAGGAGAATAAAGACCTCGTTTCCTTCACTTTACCCCTCAAAAAAGAAAAGCCATGAGCAATGATGGTACACACCTGTAATGCCAACGTTTGGGAAGTGGAGACAGTCAAGGTCACCCTCAGCTACATAGGTAGGTAATTGGAGGTCAGCCTAGGCTATGTGAGATCCTGTCTCAGACTCACCCCTTAAAACCAGAGCCTCATTAAATAGTTCCATCACTGAATTCCTTTGAATGGAGCCCAAAGAGAACTTAATTTCCTGACAGACACTAGGGTGGAAGTTAAGGACACAGCAATAAAATTAGCCAGAGTTCTAGGACCTAACTGAAGTCAGCCTACCTCTCAGGACCTTATTTTCCTTATTTATGGAAATGAAACAGCTCTTAAGGTACAAGTAATCCCCAAAGAAGCAACCACCTCAATACAGGAAGCCAGCATCTTTATTAGAATAAGAAAGCCTGGGGTTGGGGATTTAGCTCAGTGGATGGATGAGCGCTTGCAAGCGCAAGGCCCTGGGTTCGGTCCTCAGCACCCTAAAAAAAAGAATAAGAAAGCCTGTGTGGTTTGGAAAGCCACATCAAAATATAGTTACTGTTTTTACAAAACAAACCACAAAAATGGGAGTAAAAAACAAAACAAAGCCCTACTGTGTTGGTAGGAAATAGCAAAGGGAATAAAGAAGCACTATAGAAGGGCAGGAATTCTCATTGTCTTATTCCTCTCCCCACACACTTCACATTTCTAGGACATAGACTACAAGCTGAAGGAGAAGGACAAGACATCAAGGTCAGTCTTCTGGCCTGGGCTACATGAGACTTTGTCTCAAAAAACAAAGCCAAGTGGTGGCACATGCCTTTAATCCCAGCACTGGGGAGGCAGAGGTAGTAGGATCGCTATGAGTTTGAGACCACCCTGAGACTACATAGTGAATTCCAGATCAGCCTGGGCTAGAGAGAGATCCTACCTCAAAAAACCAAAATAAAAATAAATAAATAAGCCGGGTGTGGTGGCGCACGCCTTTAATCCCAGCACTTGGGAGGCAGAGGTAGGAGGATTGCCATGAGTTCAAGGCCACCCTGAGACTACAGACTGAATTCCAGGTCAGCCTGGGCTAGAGAGAGACCCTACCTCGAAAAACCAAAATAAATAAATAAATAAATAAATAAAAACAAAATTAATATTAAAAATTAAAAAAATGACTGGGGATGTCGCTCAGTGGTAGAGCACTAACATACTTGCCTAAAGTGTGTGAGGCCCTGGGTTCAATCCCCAGTACTGCCAAAAAAAAAAAGATACACTAGTGCCTGACATGGTGGCACAAACCTCTAACCTCAGCACTCCCAGCAATCCTAGCTCTCAGTATGCTTGGACAAGACCTCATTTCCTTCACTTTAACCCTCAAAAAAGAAAAGCCATGAGCAATGATGGTACACACCTGGTTTGCCAAAGCTTGGGTGGTGGAGACAGTCAAAGTCACCCTCAGCTACATAGGTAGGTAATTGGAGGTCAGCCTAGGCTATGTGAGACCCTCGTTCACTGTCAGTTCAAGGCCAGCCTAGGCTACAACAGTGAGTTATAAGTTGTTCTGGCTAGAATGAGTCTATCTCAAGAGAAAGAAAGAGAGAAAAAGAGAAAGAGATATTCCAGAGTAGATCACTCACTTTGGAAAACGCCTTGTAGCTCAAAGACTGTTTTTTTTTTTTAATTTATTTATTCATTTTTCAAGCAGAGAGAGAGAGAGAGCACCAGGGCCACCACCTTGTGTGTCTGGCATATGTGGGTACTGGGGAATTGAACCAGGGGACTTAGGCATTGAGGCACTGAAGGCAAGTGCCTTAACCACTGATCCATCTCTCCAGCCCTCAAAGACTGTTTTTTTAAAAAGAGTTAGGAGTGGTAGCTCATGCCTTATAATTCCAGCACTTCTGAGGCAGAAAGACTGCCATGAGTTTGAGGCCAGCCTGGGCTACAAATTGAGTTCTAAAATAGCCTGAGCTACAGAGTAAAACCCTGTCTTAAAAAGAAAGAAAAAAAAAAAGAAATGCTAAAGAGGCTGGAAAAAACAGCTCAGCCTCCCAAGCATGTGTGATCCCCAGCACTGCATAAAATACTCGCCATGATGACACTCACCTGTGATCCCAGCACTTGGGAGGAGGCAGGAGAATCACAAGTTCAAGGTCATCCTCAGCTACACAGCTTGGTCAACCTGGGCTAGACAAGACCTTGTATCAAAAACAAACAGCTGGTGTGGTGATACATGCCTTTAATCCCAGCAGAGAGGGAGGCAGAGGTAGGAAGATCACTGAGTTTGAGGCTAGCCTGGGTTAGAGTGAAAAACCTACCTTAAAAAAAAAAGTAAAGTTGGTCTGGAGAGATGCCTCAATGTTTAAATGCACTTGCTTGAAAAGCCTGATGGCCCCGGTGCAATTCCCCAGAACACACATAAAGCCAGATGCACAAAGTGGCAAATACATCTGGAGTTTATTTTCAGTGGCAGGAGGCCCTGGAGCCCCCATTCTCTCTGTCTCTCTTCTCTTTCTGCTTGCAAATAAATCAAAGTATTTTAAAAGAAAAGAAAAAGTATTCAAAGAGTTGGGGAGATGGCTGGTTAGTCAAAGGCTTCTTCTGATCATTTTTGCCTACTCAATATCATTACCACAGATTTAAAAACAATAAAAATTAAAAAACAAGAGTGCACAGTTTAACTCAGCATATTAGTAAATGGCTTGTTTAGAACAACAAGCAATCTCCATGCTAGTCAGTATCAGGAATGAGTGAAATTTTGTGGGTTTGACTTCTTTCCAATTCCCTTTTCAGAAGATAAACAAAAACTGATCATAGTTGGTGAGATGCAGCACACTTGAGGTGAGACTCAAGCCAATTCAAGACCAGCCTGGGCAACATAGAGATGCCTCAAAACAAAGGAGAAAACCTGGTCGCATTCAGACTGAACTCCCAGAAACATTTAATGAGATCTATCTACACTATTGGTTACCAAATCCAATAACAATTTAGCTTATCTACTAAGATTAGATTTGGGTAGGAAGACTCAAAATCAAAAAGAGGAGTTTCTAAACAGATGGCCTTTCCTGCCAAATTTAGCCTCTTCTACCCTACCTTCATATGGTTCTCTACCTACTGAAGTAATATTAGCAGTCTCTTCATTTTATTAAAATAAGCTTTAGAATACTAGAAAAAATAGCAGCCAGGCATGAAGGTATGCACCTGTAATCCCAGCACTTGGGAAGTAGAGGCAGGAGGATTAAATTCAACATCATCCTGAGCCATCCAGTGTGTTTCAGGCCAACTGAAACTACACGAGATCCTGTCTCAAAAACAAAACAAAGCAAAACAAAAATACTTAAATATTAAAATCTGCAATTTTGAAATACCCTTATGATCCTCTCATTAAAAATTTTATTACTGGGCTGGAGAGATGGCTTGGCGGTTAAGGCTGTTGCCTGCAAAGCAGAAGGAGCCGAGTTTGATTCCCCAGGACCCACGTAAAGCCAGATGCACAAGGTGGCACATGTGTCTGGAATTCATTTGCAGTGGCTGGAGGCCCTGGTACACCCACTCTCTCTCTGTGTCTACCTCTTTCTCGCTCTCAAATAAATAAATAAATAAATTTGTTTTAAAAAAAAAAAATTTTATTACTGAGTGCACATCTTTAGTCCCAGCAGTCCAAAGGTCATGGTTGGAGGATCAGGTTGCTATGAGTCTGAGGACAGCCAGAGACTACATAGTGAATTCCAGGTCAGCCTGGACTAGAGCGAGACGCTACCTCAAAACAAAAATCTATTGAAGCTGGGGAGATGGATCAGCAGTTAAAGTGCTTGCAAAGCCTATCGGCCTCAGTTAGATTCCCCAGTACCAACAAAAAGCTAGATGCACATACGAACACATTCATCTGGAGTTCATTTGCAATGACAGGAGGCAATGCAAACCCATTTATATTCTCTCTCTCTCTCTCCCTTACATATGTGTGTGTTTTTAATTCTCTAATGGAGTCATGCTTGGTGGCATATGCCTTTAATTCCAGGCTCAGGAGGCTGAGGTAAAATGATCACGGTGAGTTTGAAGCCATCCTGGGGCTACAGAGTGAGTTCCAGGTCAGCCTCGACTAGAATAAGACCTTGCCTGGGTGGGAGGGAGAACCTTCTCCTATAGAGTTGAGAATGGCTAGGTTTGACTAGCATGCATAAGGCCCTGGGTACCATCCCCAGCCAAATGCACACACAAAACCTCTCCTACACACACAATTTTGAGGTTGTGTGGACTTCCTGAAACTTTTAAGAACAAAATCCTAGGCTGGAGAGATGGCTCAGCAGTTTAGGCACTTGCCTGCAAAGCCTGAACACCTGGGTTCAATTCCCCAGTACCCACATAAAGCCAGATGCATGCACAGTGTCGAATGAATCTGGAGTTTACAGTGGCTAGAGGCCCATTCTCTATGTCTCCTCTCTATCTCTCTCTTTGCTTGCAAATAAAAATTTTAAAAATTAAGTGAAGAACAAAAACCCTTGCTCTATTGCCGAGATATTCTCAATCATGCAGTCTCCTCCTTCATGGATGGAGAATCGTCTATGATGGACATAACACCAAAAGGATGGCTGCAACTCAACCAGACTCTACCTCACAAAACACGCCAGTTCTGTCATCTCTTGGCACTACCCAAAGGAATCCTTTTCTTTTCTTTTTTTGAGAAAAAAGAAAAAAAGAAGCTTTTTTTTTTTTTGGATATGCAACCAAGACTGGCCTGGAAGTCCCAATCCTTTGGTGTAGGCCTCGGGGCTGGAAGGCTAGCTTTCACCGCCACACCCAGTTTCTCTGCTCACAGACAAATCACAGGGAAGGGCACATGTGTATCAGACAGCACAGGCCCAGTGAACACAAGCACCCTCATTGGCCCCTTTCTGACACTGCCAATCCTGTGACTATGGACAGGATGGGAAAACAAGAACAGAAATAAGAACTCCCTCCATTCAATCTTTTTGTCTAGGGTACTTCCTGGATTTTTCATCGGCATTTAATACCAAGGCACAAGACTCATTTTTCATTAAAGTTGCAAGAATTTCACTTTGCCCAGTTTCAAATGGTGTAATTGATCTGCATCGTCTTCTTAAATAACCCAACTGGTGAAGGGCACTGCAGCTTTAAATATTTCAGTGCTAGCTAGCAAATAGACTCCATTGCAATATGGCTCTGAAGGTCATGTCCTATTGTCTCTTTCCTCTGTAAAAACACACACACAACATCTAATTTCTTCTTTTCAGTAACATGTGAATGGTTCCTCCTAGAACTTCCACTCCTCCACCCCAATCCCTCACAGTTCAGAGTGTTTATTGGAATCTCACACTCATAATTTTCCTGGCAGGAGCAATATGCTGATTGTTATTAATGATCCCAGCACCTTAGACATAAACACATGTGTTCACATTAGTTTAATTGAGCATATGCAACTATTCGAAATAGCACCACTCAAAGGCTGTTAACCTCCTCGAGAGTGAAGCCAGGGTGGTTTGGGTGTGGATGGCTTTCAGGTGGCACCCAGAGCCTAGGATTGCATAACCTGAAATGTGTAGCTACTTAAAATGATAGGCATCTCAGCCTACTCATCCTGGGACTATGCAGGCACCTTGCCATACACTTGCGGCTTTATTTGTCAAAGAAGGTCAAAGTGAAAGTACAAGTATAGAAGGGAAAAATAAAGGAAAAGAAAAAAGGCCCTGGTCTACCCTGAGAGGATGCATAGATACAATTCCCCGAGCAGTCACATCGAACCACCCAGCCTCTTCCCTCCCCCTGGTCCCCTCATGAGAGGAACAGCCCCAATGAACTGGAGGCTTGGGGTGTGGACATCGCTGTCCTTTAAAAAATAACGATAGGGACCATAAGCAAAGCAGGAAAGAAGGGAAAGACGCGGGACGGGGGAAGGCGCGTGCCAGTGCACCAGGGGCATTACCTGAAATGGCAACAGATTGTTACCATTATCGGTCCGGAAAGCGTTATCCTCCATCCAGGACTTGGAGGTGAGCGGGGCCGCACGCGGGAACTTGGGCGGCGCGATCACGTTGCTGGAGAAGGGCTTTTTGAGCGGCGAGATGGGGTTAAGCGGGGAGGGGACCCCCACGCCCACGCCCACGCCCACGCCGACGGCCCGGCGAGGGTCCCGGCCCGCCTGCAGGCCTCCCCACGGGTTAGACGGCGCGCTCCAGGCGGCGTTCACGCTCTGGTGCGTGCTCCAGCTGGAAGAGGCGGAGGAGGCGGCGGCGGCGGCGGCCGCAGCCACCGCGGCCGAGGAGGAGGACGGCTTGCTGGTCATGATGGGCTGGTGGCCGTAGGCGGCGGCGGCGCTCCGGGGCGCGTAGGGCGCCTGGCTGGGGCTGGCGGGCGAGCGGCGCTGCGGCGGGGGCTGCGCCTGCGGGGGCTGCGCCTGCGGGGGCTGCGCGGGCTGCGGCGGCGGCTGCTGGTGGTGCTGGGTCTGCGCCAGGCCGATCTGCGGCGAGAAGGTGCCTCCGAACACCGGGTTGACGTGGTGCGGGAAGTTTTGGAAGAGCATGGTCCCGTTGACCGGGGTGATCCCCTGGAAGAAGCTGTCCTCCACCGCGTTCGTCGTGCCCGTGGACCAGGTGCTGCCGAAGGACGGCGACAGCGACGCGCCGGGCGCCGCGGGCTCCTGGGGCGGCGGCGGCTGCTGCGGGGGCTGATGGAAACTCAAGCCCGGCAGGAGCGGCGACTCCATCTGCATCTTGTCGGGGCCGTTGGGGGCCGGCGGGGCCGAGGCGGGGCTGATAGCCGGCACTGCGCTGCTGTCCTCGGGCTTGGGGGTCTCGGAAGAGAGGGGCGTGGACGGGGCTTCGGCTGCGCCGGGCTCGGGCTGGAGCTGCTGCTGCTGCCGCTGCTGAGACTGGGGCTGGGTTTTGCTTTTGTCCATCAGTAAATCATCCTGCATGGTTTGCGCAGCTGAAACGGGAGAGAAAGAGACGCGTTATTGTCAGCGTGATCATTAATGCCCCTCACTGAAGCCAGCCGGCCGGCCGGCGGGCGGGCGGGCGTTTTACTAGCGAAAATCCAGTGCCAACGCAACCAGCCAATTGCAATGCAAATCCATAATCTCCCATTTAGAAGAACAGGTCGGGCTGGGGGAGGGGGCGCGAGCCGGGTCTCTAAAAATACTGTGAGAGTGTCTTCACCCTTTCTGACGTCTTGGTTCCTTTTCTGTATTAGTGAGAGAAGTGCTTATAAGACAGAAAGACGGCAATTTCGCCACGTCTCTTTTCCCCCTTCACCGGAACTCAGAGCGTTCACCCTGCAATGAGAAACTGATTCTGGTTCCTGTTTTTTCCCAAGCACCACCCTCCCCCAGTTATTTGCATACGTCAATAAATAGTGCTGCGTCCTTCAGCAAGGTTAAAAAGACACCGCACCGCGACCCTCCCCCCTTCCCCAGCTCAAGCACTTTAAAGGAGAAAAAAAAAAAAACGCCGATTTATCCCTGTTGATTAGCAAACTGCCTTCTTGCCTTCGATAATTGTTTCATTTACCCGCAGCGAAGCACGAGGGAGGAAATCTTTGGCATTTGTGAGAAGGACTCAGCTGCACAATCATGCTCTGGCCTCAGAAGCGGCAGCTACTCCATTTTGTTAGGAGACGTTTTAATTTAAAAGAAAAACCCGTTTTTAAGAGGTGAAAAACGCCGGGCGTGGCAGCTCACTCCGTGTAATCCAACGCTAAGAAGGTAGAGGCAGAAGGACCAGAAATTCAAGGTCATCCACGACTAAATAGTGAGTTCGAAGCCAGTCTAGGTTATGCTATATGAGACCCTCTCTCTTTTGAAAAAAAAAAAAAAACCACTGAAACGTTTGGAAGTGCTTGCTCCTTGTTACTCTAAGGATTATGGCCTTTCTGCTTATTCTCCAAATTTCCCCTTGGCAGTTCTCCCACCCAGGAGATTTCTTGGTTTCTGGGTGTCTCAGGTCTCTAACCGGAGCCCGAGAATCTCTCTGCAGAGTAGAGAAATGCCTCCGGTTGGATTTGAGGTCAGAGGGAGGGAAGGGAGTGTCTGTGAGATGGAGTGGGGGCGGGACTTTAAAAATGCATCTGAGATTTAAGTAGACAGTCAGTTAATTCTGGGGTTGCCAGATTTTCATTTTCGAATCCTCCTGCTGCTGCCTTGGTCATAAGACTGGCAAATTTAGAATCCATTCTTTTATCACCAGTATTAGCGGTGAAAGACTATGGTTCGGCGACCCTGAATTACCATATGCTAGCAAGTGATAAAAATAGGAGCACAGAGTCCCAAATTCTCATAGATTGTAATTATAGTGTATTGCCATCACTGTTTCATTTAGCCATGGAAGGAGCATATGGTATTTTCCACTCACATAGAAGGGCTATATTCACCTCTGTCATACAGCCTGTTTTCTTATTCAAGGATGAAAATAGTAATCACTCGAAGCCAGAAGACTCCTATACATGCAGTTATCATCGAGTTAGATTGTCTCTTAGAATATGTTAATTGCCTTAAATATATGAACATTACAGGTCTAAGACCCTGAAAACAAATATTTTGACATGTTAAAGGAGCAGATGACCAAACATATAATTATTTTTAGATGATGATTCAGTACAATTGCAACAAAGTTATTAATACATTTAATAGAGTTAATTAACTCATACTGGAAAAGCATCTTTCTCAGGACATTTGTGGAAGGGCATTCATATATACACAGAAGCTCTGCCTTGGACATCCTCATAACTCTTAGAAAATGGAGGTATCATTTGCACTCAACTATTACACAAAAGATACCACACAGAGAAATTAGATGAAAAGTACAGCTCTGTTTTATTAAAAACTAGTATTAAAATTTTTACTAGATAGCTTTCATTTCAAAGTTTCATACACAAAATAGTGAGCTCAAGAAAATGCTTTAAAGCCACCTACTTTATTGCTGGCATCCCTGCTGCTCCCCTTCCCCTGGAAAAAAACCCAACCCAACATAACATAATCATGAATCCCCAGCTACTACCAATACAGCCTACTTAAGATTGCTTTTATGGTCTTCGTTCCCTCCATCAAAAACAATGGCTTTGGTTAATGTAAATATAGCACAAAGAGGCAAGTGAGCCTTGGGTTTAGATTAACAAAGTTCCATTGCTGCCAAAGAAGATGGTCACAGACATTTTCCTACTTGGTTTAAAGGGTGCTGCAGTAAACCATTACAATTCTGGATTCTGAGTGGCTTCCAGTGAGCTAGAATTGTCTTTACAGTAGCCATATCATCATGGCTGAAATATGCATTTGATTAGAATTTTAATATCACCCAGTTTTTCTTGATGCTTGTATTCAACATTGTTTTCTTTAGTCTAAACTGCATGCTCCGGGTGGAAAAAAATAATACTCTACCACTGCAAAAAAGTAACCAGACTCAGAATATTTTATAAAGGTTGTAATTAATATTAATGTATCATTAAATTCTTAACACTCATTTCTCGTCTCAACACTCCTTAAAAATGCAAATTTCACTTTCTGCACAAATTCACTTGTCAAGGTCAAAACCCACCTTTTAATAAATAAGATCTTTTAAACAAAAGGTGAGCCAGACATTAAGATAACATTTACTAAGCAAATATGCAGTAGCTCTCAATAACTGCCTACATACTTTGTTTCAATTGAGGGTTTTTTGCTTAGATACAGCAAAGTCTGAGAAATAGATACCTCCTTCCCCTCCCCCACCTCGCACACAATAGATCGTCTTTTACATGCACTCACCCAATTTCAAGTAATAAATTCATAGTAGCAGTTACCTTTGAGTGTCCAGTTTTTAAGGATGATAAAATATAAAAGTGAACAGTATTTATTTTCTTCTTTCGGGTTGATTATGTGACCGCTCTGGCAAAAGCACTTTGACAACTGTGAGAAGAGAGGGCATGCGCACACAGAGAACTGTGGGGGCTGAAGTCCTTCTCAAGGTACTCTGCCCGACTTCAGCACGTTCAGCCAGGAAAGGAGGAAGGCTAGCAAACGGGTTCCTAGGGGAAGAGGCTGTGCCCGGATTACATTATATCCTCCTAACCAATCTAAATCAGCAGTTGTTGAAATGAAAAGAATGAAAAATAAACTGGGTTGTCAACGTGATTTAGGAAGAAAGGCTAAAAGAGAAACTGGATTGTAGGACTCAGAATAAATACATCTAGCAGAGCTACCTTAAATGGCATTAGGATGGTAATGACTGGGTAGCCAGCAATAGGAAGCCTAGCAGAAAGACTAAGGTGAGGAGGGAACTACTGGAGAATGATAAACACTAAATCTTACTGCACTTAAAGGAAACACTCATTTCTTTTTGTTGCTTTGTTTTGCTTTAGGATACAGGATTTCCCCAGATACCTGAACTGGCCTCACTCCCAAAAGCTGGGATTACATGTATGTACTACCATGCCTGCAGTAAGAAACACTCAATTCTTTTTGTTTTGGTTTGGTTTTGGTAGGGTCTCACTCTAGCCCAGGCTGACCTGGAATTCACTATGTAGTCTCAGGGTAGCCTTGAACTCATTCATGGCAGTCCTCCAACCTCTGCCTCCCCAGTGTTGGGATTAAAGGCATGCACCACCACGCCAGTTTTGGGTTTGTTATTTATTTATTTATTTACTTATTTATTTATTTATTTATTTATTGTAGGGGGCTGTGTATATGGCTTTATGTAAGTGCTAGGGAATCAAACTAAGCCATCTCCCCCTCCCAACACTTTTCTTTTTTCTTTTTGGTTTTTCGAGGTAGGGTCTAGCTCTAGTCCAGGCTGACCTGGAATTCACTATGTATTCTCAGGGTGGCCTTGAACTCACGGCAATCCTCCTACCTCTGCCTCCCAAGTGCTGGGATTAAAGGCGTGCACCACCACGCCCGGCCAGCCCAACACTTTTAATGTAGAATAAAAAAAGTACCTTATTGGCTGGGGAGATACACTTTAATATTAAATGTGCTATTAACCTTAGAGGTCAGGTAAAAAATAGGTTTTAATGATAAATGTTTGACATTTACCAGGATTTTATTTATTTACTCTCTTACTTTGAGACAGGACCTCATTCTGGAGCCCAGAGTAGCCTCAAGATTGCAGCATCCTTGTCTCTGCTTCCCAAGTACTGATTTGAAGGCAAGTCCCATCACACCCTGCTCAGTTTTCTTTGTATTTGAATTTTCACTGCAGAAGCAAAGCTGGGCATGGTGGCCCAAGGCAAGAAAATGGCCATGAGTTCTGCCTGGGGCACATAGTGAGTTTCAGGCCAGACCTGACTTACAAAAAATGAGACTGTACCTTTTAAAAAACAGTGTTGGGGCTGGAGAGATGGCTCAGCAGTTAAGGCACTTGCCTGCAAAGCCTAACAATCTAGGCTTGATTCCCCAGTACCCACGTAAAGCCAGATGCACAAAGTAGTGCATGAGTCTGGAGTTCCTTTTCAGTGGCTGGAGGCCTTAGTGTGCCCATATTCTCTCTCTCCTTGTCTCTATCTCTCTGCTTGCAAATGAATAAATAAATTATATTTTTTAAAGTCTTGGGGCTGAAGAGATTGCTTAGTGATTAAGGTGTTTACCCACATAGCCTAATGGCCTGGGCTTGATGCCCCAGTACCCACATAAAACCAGATGAACAAAGTGGCTCATGCATCTGGAGTTCTTTTGCAGAGGCAAGAGGCCTTGGCGTGCCCATACTCTCTTTTTTCTCACAAATACATTAAAAAACAAAATAAAATATGTGTTTGAGCAGAAGAGATGGTTCAGCAGATAAGGCACTTGCCTGCAAAGCCTAATGACCCTAGCTTGATTCCCCAGTACCCACATAAAGCCAGATGCACAGTGGCCTGTGCATCTGGAGTTTGTTTGCAGCAGCTGGAGGTCTTGGCATGCTCATTTTCTGTCTCTCTCTCTCTCTCTCTCTCTCAATGCTTGCAAATAAAGATATTTTTGAAAAAGTCCAGAGGGCTAGAGAGATTGTTTAATGGTTAAGGTACTTGTCTGCAAAGCCAAACTACCTGAGTTCAATTCCCCAGTACTCATGTAAAGCCAATGCCCAAAGTGGTTCCTGCATCTGGAGTCCATTTACAGTGGCTGGAAGCCCTGGCATGCCCATTCTCTCTGTCTCTCTTCTATCTCTGCAAATAAATAAATATTTTAATTTTGGGGGGGGTTCTAGATTTTTTGAGGTAGGTAGCCCAGGCTGACCTGGAATTTACTATGTAGTCTCAGGGTGGCCTCAAACTCATGGTGATCCTACCTAGTGCACCACCACGCCCAGCTTTAATTGTTTTAAAAGTCTATGTGAAATCCTGAATAAACACACTTTACATTATTCATGTAATGAGTAATCAAATAAAATTCAGCTCATACTGAAATAATTGATAAAATTGATAAATTATAATAAAATAAATCATAACTTGAGATACTTTAACTGCACTCAATAGTGATTTCTTAGTTTAAGATGAAAAGTAGATATAGTTTCTAAGGTTTTTCCTTTGTTTTGAAATGAAGTCTTCTATTGCCCAAGTTGGCCTTGAATTTACTATGTAGCTCAGGATAACCTTGAACTCTTGATCCTCCTGCCTATACCATTCCAGTGCTAGGATTATAGAGCCTACCACAGCCAGCTTTTAATTTCTATTTCTACATGCATGCATATAAATGTTCACACATATGCATGTGTGTGCTTTATATATGTGTTGGGCACATGCCTGGATCCCATGTGCAAATGGTGTCCTCCTCTATCACTCTCTCCGTTTTATTTCCTTGAGATAATCTCTGAACCGAACCCTGAGTGGCTGTTTTTGTCTGACCCCATGGACCATTCCCTGGTCTCCACTCCACACAGGACGGTGACAGACTGTTTATATGGATGCTGGGGAATCGAACTCAGGGTGAACCAGGCCTTCATGCTTATGTGGCAGTGTTCTTACTCACTGAGCTATCTCTCCCTAGCCCCACATTTTTTTGTTAATTTGGTATATGATTTTTTTTTCTTTTTTTCTTTTTTGGTTTTTCGAGGAAGGGTCTCACTATAGCCCAGGCTGACCTGGAATTCACTATGTAGTCTCAGGGTGGCCTTGAACTCACGGCAATCCTCCTACCTCTGCCTCCCCAGTGCTGGGATTAAAGGTATGAGCCACCTATTTCAACCTAATGATTACAGGCTGGACACTCACAACATGTTGACATCAACTGTTAGGATACAGAGCTTCTGAAGAGCTGGTTTGCTCACGTAGGCAGAAGATAATATTTCCTGTGGGATTTGGTTCAGTGCCATTCACCCATGGGGTTCAGGGTAAATGTCAGTTATGACTGTGTCAGTTGAACTTGGAACTGAAAATGTAAGTATCATTTAAAACTGGTTTAATGTTCTATTTCTCTTCTTCACCAGTTAAAACTAAGGGATTACTGTAGGCCAATAATTTGCAGCTTTTATTTTAATATTATTTATTTGCAAGCAGAGAGAGAGGTAGAAGACCAGCTAGGCAAACTGGGTACACCTGGCTTTACGTGGGTATTGAGGAATCGAACTCACTGAGCTCTAATCGCTAAGCTTTGCAGGTAAGAACCTCAAATACTTAGCCATCTCTCCAGCCCCTAATTTGCAGCTTTTAGTAGTCTGTTTCTAGTTGTGGGTTTTCTGTTTTATTTACTCATTCATTCATCCTTAGTTTTTTCAGACAGGGCCTCATATGGTCCTAGCTAACCTCAAAATCACTATGTAGCCCAGGATGGCTTTGAACTCCTGCCTCCCCCTTCTCTGTGTTGGAACCACAGGATTATGCCACCATACC
Source organism: Zapus hudsonius (assembly GCA_004024765.1). Lineage (NCBI taxonomy): Eukaryota > Metazoa > Chordata > Mammalia > Rodentia > Dipodidae > Zapus > Zapus hudsonius. Next base: position 35,093 of record PVHP010009619.1, read on the forward strand.
CTTTTTATTAGTATTGAAGACCAAACCCAGGACTTTGTGCATGCTAAGCAAGTACTCTACCAACTGAGCTACTTCCCTAGCCCTATTTCTAGTTATTTCTAAGGAGTGGGGGGAAACCCTATCAATTTAAGAAGAAAAAAAAAAAGTAAAATAGTACACATCTGTAATCTTAATGCTCTCTTTAGTGAATTTGAGGCCAGCCTGGACTACAGAGTGAGACCCTGTTTAAAAACAAAAACAAAACAAACAAACAAAAAAACCTGGGCATGGTGGCACATTCTTTTAATCCCAGCACTCGGGAGACAGAGGTAGGAGGATTGCTGTGAGTTCAAGGCCACCCTGAGACTACATAGTGAATTCCAGGCCAGCCTGGGCTAGAGCCAAAACCCTACCTGAGAGAGAGAGAGAGAGAGAGAGAGAGAGAGAGAGAGAGAGAGAGAGAGAGAATAAAAAAAATTTTTAAAGAAAGAGGGGCTGGGGAGATGGCTCAATGGTTAAAGGGGCTTGCTTGCAAAGCCTGCTAGCCCAGGGTTTGAGTCCCCAGTACCCATGTAAAGCCAGATGCACAAAGTGGTGCAGCATATGTCTGGACCAGTGGCAAGAGGCCCTGGTATGCCCATACTCACTCTCTCTGCCTCTTTCTCTCTCTCAAATAAATAAAACATATTTTTAAAAAACGAAAGGGGGCTAGAGAAGAGGGTTCAGAGGTTAAGGCGCTTGCCTTCAAAGCCTAATGACCCAGGTTCGATTCCCCAGTTCTGATGTAAAGCCAGATGCACAAAGTGATGCATGTGTCTGGAGTTTGTTTGCAGTGGCTGGAGGCCCTGGCATGCCTGTTCTCTCTGTGTGTCTGCCTCTTCTTGCTATCTCTCTGCTTGCAAATAAATAAAAGTAAATTTAAAAAAAAAAGCAAGTTATCAGTTGTTTAAAATGATTTACCGAACCTTCAATTCAAATGACTAATTCAGTTCACTTGTATTCACAAATAATACTTGTATTCACAAAATAGAGAATGATAAACTAGTTATGGTGTTTGATAAATAATAATTAGAGGCCAGACCTTTAATCTCAGCACTAGGGAGGTAGAGGTAGAAGGATCACAGTAAGTTTGAGGCCCAAGACTACATAGTGAATTCCAAGTCATCTTGGGCTAAAGTGAGACCCTACCTCGAAAAACAAAAACAAATCTAATGCAAGGTATTTAAAAATGAGCTGGGCCAAAGAAGGGTAGGACTGCTTACATTGCAAACTTCCAGACACAAAATGGCCTTGATATTCATGATCTCACAGTGCCTGATAATACCTACACATAATGGGAGGAAAAGATGATGACACGGAAACAAAACAGAGACTAATTAAGAGGGGGAAGAGAAATGAAGGAGGGTGGGGAGGGAATCATAATGGGTTTTGGTCTATAATTATGAATGCTATCAATAAAAAGTTAAAAAAAAAAAAGGAGCCAGGTGTGGTGGTGCACACCTTTAACCCCAGCACTGGGAGGGACACAGGTAGGAGAATCGCTGTGAGTTCAAGGCTACCCTGAGACTACATAGTGAATTCCAGGCCAGCCTGAGTTAGAGCCAACACCCTACCTCAAAAAAAAAAAAAAAAAAAAAAAAAAAAAAAAAAAAAAAAAAAAAAAAAAAAAAAAAAAAAAAAAAAAAAAAAAAAAGGCAAAAACAAAACACCAAAAACCACTTAAGCTTTATGTGGCTTTCTTCTCTCTCTGTAGTAACTGTTTTATATTTTAAGTTATTATAAACAGTTGGGCATAATTCCAGCAATTGGAAGGTAGAGGCAGAAGGATCAGGAATTTAAAACCAGCCTCAGTTATATAGTGAATTTGAGACCAGTGGGTTACATGAGATCCTGTCTCAGTAAAAGAAAAAAAAGTTCTTATAATTAGGCCGGGTGTGGTGGCTTGTGAGTTTATCCCAGCATTTAGGAGGCAGAGGTAGGAGGATCACCATGAGTTGGAGGCCACCCTGAGACTACATAGTGAATTCCAGGTCAGCCTGGGCTACAGTGAGATCCTACCTTGAAAAACAAATAAAACAACAAAAAAGGGCTGGAGAGATGGCTCAGTGGTTAAGGCACTTGCCTCCAGTGCCTAAGGGCCCAGTTCAATTCCCTAGTACCCACATAAGCCAGATCCATAAGGTGGTGGCCCTGGTGCGCTCTCTCTCTCTCTCTCTCTCTGTCTCTCTCTCTCTCTCTCTCTCTGTATCTCTGCTTGAAAATGGATAAATAAAATATATTTAAAAAAAACAACAACAAAAAAGTTCTTATAATTAATAATATGCGTATTTTCTGAAAGACCATGTTTGTTTTTTGTGTTTTTTAAATGTTTTTATTTGTTTATGAAAGAGGCAGATAGAGAGAGAATGGGCACACCAAGGCCTCCAGCCATTGCAAATGAACTCCAGACGCATGTGCCACCTTGTGTATCTGGCTTTAGGTGGATACTGAAGAATTGAACCAGGGTCTTTAGGCTTTGTAGGCAAGTGCCTTAACCACTGAGCCATCTCTCCAGCCCCCATGTTTTTGTGGGTTTTTTTTTTTTTGTTGTTGTTGTTGCCTGTATTTCAGACAGGGTCTTGCTATATAGTCCCTGACTTTCCTAGAATTGGCAATGTAAACCAGGCTGGCCTTCCTTGAAGCAATTCTCCTGCCTCTTCCTCCTGGGATTATAGACATGTGCCATCAAGACCATATCTGGTTTCATTAACACTAAAGAGAAGTACACCCTATGGAGTTGATGTTTTAAGTTACTCTCCTAGAACCTAAAGATAGAGCTTAGTGGTAGAATGTTCCCATCCTGCACAAGGCCCTGGATTAGATCCCTTGCACCAGAAAAAAATTTAATCAAAACTCCTGACAATTTCAACATTTCATTTTAAACTAAATGCAGCTCAAAAGTTATCCTAGATTTATAACCCCTTACCCTATGGACTGATCCAGTATGCCCTCCGAGGAGGATGCCCAGTGGATTGGGGACAAGGAGGAGGGAAATGGGGGTACTATCATAAGATTTGCTCATACAATGTATCTAATTTAATTATGGGTAATAAAGATATTTTTTAAAAATACAATGTTTAAATTCTAAAAAAAAAAAAAAAAAAAAAAAAAGCTGTCCTAGGAATCCCAGGTTTCAGCAGAAAAAAAAAAGTTATCCAGGCATGGTGGCTCAAGCCTTTGATCCCAGCACTCCAGAGGCTGAGAGAGGAGGATCACCATGAGTTCAAGGCCACTCTGAGTCTACATTGTGAATTCCAGGTCAGCCTGGACTAGAGCGAGACCCTACCTCGAAAACAAACAAACAAACAAACAAAAAAACGTTGTCCTTGCTGGGGATGGTGGCACACACCTTTGGTCCTAGCACTCAGGAGGCTAATGTAGATGAATTACACTAAGGCCAGCCTGGGGCTACAGAGTTCCAGGTCGGGTGGAGGAAATTGTTCTGAAAAGGTAGACATGGCAGCATGTGCCAGCACTCAGGAGGTTAAGGTAGGAGGACCCTGAATTTGAGAAAGCCTGGGATACATAACTAGTGAAAGGTCAGCTAGGCTTATATGGTGAGATCCTGTCTCAAGAATATCCAGGGCTACCAGAATGAGATGGCCAAGACCCTACTCCTGAAGACCACATGCTTGGGCTGCAGGTCACTGAGAAATCAAGCTGGAGCTGAGCTGGACACCTCCTTCCTGTTAACCAGCTGATAAAAAGCTGGAAAAAGCTATGGCTGCTTTTTATGGGAGAGAGAAGTCATCAATAGTGGTCTACAGCAGTGGACCTTGCAAGCTTTAAGAATGGCCAGCCAGGCCAAATGTACCATCTGGTGTGATAGTGGCACGTCTGTTATGGGGGAAACCAATTGCTATCTACTTGGAATAGAGGCCCACTCCACGGGAGGGAAAGCATGCCTGGTACTGAAGATGTAGAAACCATGTAGTGGGGGAGGTCATGAGCCCTAGGGGAGTAACGCCTGCTGATATCTGGCTAAATACATATATTAAGCCCACCAAATTGCCTTATAAGCACTTTTTTTAAAAATGAGCAAACCTATATAATAATGCTACTCTCACTTTTGGCTAGAGAAGCTTCCCTTTTTCAGACGGTGGTGACCTCTGGGATAACTCAAAAGACGCCATAGCGCTGAGAAGAAATTTTAGTGTCCTAAAATAAGCATGACTGCCTTTAAGAGTACTCATCACAGCCAGGTTTGGTGGCACACCCTATAATCCCAGCATAGAGGAGGAGGGGGAGGCAGGAGAGTCAGGAGTTCAAGGTCATCCTCAACTACATAGTAAATTCAAGTCCAGCCTGGGCTACATCAAAAAGAAGAGGCTGACTCATCAAAAGAACTGATTTAGTCTTTATAAATGCAGAGAGCAAGGCTGAAGTAATGGAGGAAATCTCTCTTTGCCATAATCCCTGCATTAGCAGCCAGCAACGAACAGGTTCTATACAGTCTGATGAGTAACAGGGTTCATCACAACAGGAAGGGGAAGGTCAATGTGTCTGTCCAGGTGATCCTAGGATCCTCCACTTTTTAAATCATCTCACCTGATGTTAACAGCCTGTGCAGTAAACACAGTACAGAGCCCTCACCCTCACTCCCGCAGACTTTCGCCAGAAAGAGTCCTAGAGACTGAAATCCAGCCCATTCTTGCCTTACCAAACTCAGAAACCTTATCGGACAGCTGCACCTGCCTGAAGGGGCAACTTTTCTAAATTTCCAAAAAGGAGTTATATGGATACAAGACAGTACTGAGAATGACTTCTGGGGTCCCCAACAGACCCCACAGAGTAAGCCAGACTCAGGCTCAGAAATGATGTTACGAGGCACAGTTAGCAAATAGTACATCTGAGACTGGGATATAGCTCAGTGATAGCCTGTCCCCTAGCATGTGGGAGGCCCTGGGCTCTGGTGTGGGGGAGGAGATAGATGCAAAAGTAGATGAGAGGACAACTCTTCCAGTTAGCATGCTTCTAGAAACTATATATACTACAACTTGCCAATGGCTACATCTAATATAGGCTACCTTTATCTTAATATAGGCATACTATTTACGCTGGCCCAGGCTGACCTGGAACTTACTCTGTAGCCCAGGCTTGCCTAAACTCATGACAATTTTAGCCTCCCAAGCACTGAGATTAAAGGTGTGTACCACCACGCTGGCTCTAACATAAGAATTTTTTATGTCTTATGAGTTAATTTTCATAATAACCCTAAAGGATAGATTTTTACTTCAAATAACAAAACTCAGGATTATAAATGACAAATAGTCTGATATGGCTGTTCAGGAGACAGAGGCAGGAAAACTGAGGCAAGTTTCAAGCCAGCCTAGGCTACATAGTGAGACCCTGACTCAGAGAAACAAGAAATTATAAATAATCTATTCAATGAAACAGCCCACAAAACTAAGATCAGTGCCTGCATTTTCTTTATACTCTGGCCTTTTCAGTTCAAAAGGTAAGGTCATAAGATGATGGCACATGCCTAAAATCTCAGAATTTAGGAGGTAGAGGGAGAAGGATCTCTAGTTCAAAGCCAGACTAGGCCAAATGAGACTTTGTCTTAAAAAAAACATAAAACAAGCCAGGCGTGGTGGTGCACACCTTTAATCCCAGCACTCGGGAGGCAGAGGTAGGAGGATTGCCATGAGTTCAAGGCTACCCTGAGACTACATAGTGAATTCCAGGTCAGCCTGGACTAGAGCGAGTTCCTACCTCAAAAACAAACAAACAAACAAAAACAGCCAGACATGGTGGAAAGCACGAAGCTAGACCAAAAGTGGTTCAAAAGCATAAAATCCTCATATGCATACTGTAACCTATTGAGCAAGTAGTGGGCGTCATCTGGCAAGTGGGGCCGTGAATAGAAGGGGAAAGTCTCTAAGCCTGTGAAAAATCGTTCAGTCTGACAACCCCTGGTCCCAGTCACCGGCTCCTTCCCTCACTGAGCTGTTGACCAAAGTAAACCATGAGGTCCCAAAAACAAGACAGAATTCTGTCAAAGCTCTTGAATACCCACCCACCCCAGGCCTGAGGTAAGATCCTATTGCTGAAGAAACCACAGAAAGCCATCTATCAGCATCGAGAGACTCTGTGAGGTCCAGAAAGGTAACCATCCCCCAAAAGGTAGTTAATATAGTGCTGGAAGGCACTGCATAAACTGCCAGGGGAAGTTGGTCAATGACAGCTGGAGTAAACAGAGACCACTGACATGAAACGAAGCCTGCCATGAGCAGGCTGAACACACTGCCTACTAGGAGAGAACAACGAACCTTCAAACGAGCACTTGTGCAATGGAGGAGCCAAAGCCTGGGGGAGGCAATCAACAGCTTTTAATTCAGCCAAGTAATCCACTCAGTGACAGAGAGACCTTAACTGGAACTGGGGACTCAGGACGAAATGCACCGGGGACCAGAATCCTGGGCACCCAAAGAGAAATGCACTATACAAGTGATATACTACTAACAATAGAATCTAGCCAATTCAGAAATATGTATCTCAGTTAACCTGTACTGGTCTCACTCTCCAATGGAGATTTTGTTTGTATTTTTCAGAATGCAGAGAGAGAGCTGTGGCTCCTTCAACCATACCAAAGAACCACAGGCCAATCAATAGTTGACATCGGGCAATAGATGAGCCACACCAGATCTTCCATGAAAAAAAAAAAAAGACCATCCTTGACTACATAGTTAAATTCTAGGCCAGTCTCTTCTGGGTTGCATAAAAAAACCTAAATAAATAAACAAGTTAGGTGTGGAGACAAGAGCCTTTAATCCCAGCCCTCAGGAGGCAGAGGTAGGAGGATTGCCATGAGTTCAAGGCCACCCAGAGACTATATAGTGAATTCCAGGTCAGCCTGGGCTAGAGAGAAACCCTAACTCGAAAAAACTAACTAAAAAAAAAAAAATCTAGGCTTATATATCTCAGTAGTACATCACTTGCTTAGCATATGGGAAGCCCTGAGTAGGATTCCAAGCATTGAAAAAAAAAAAAGCACATGGTCTTACAATTTGAACTTAACTGTATTATTTAAATGTGCTATTAGCTTAACAATTTGAAATAACTGAACCCTAGGAAATCCAAGACCTGTGGCTGCTGAGCCCTTATCATTCTCCCTAGATAGGAACACCTACAAGGACTAGTCTAAGTGCCCTGGTCTTCTCTTTTGAAGCCTTTATAGCCTAACACAGTTCAATTCATATCCCAAGCAGAAGCCTCCACCAAAAAAGCCTTAGAGCTTCTCAGAGACAAAGACTTCAACTAGACCCTGTCATTCTGAAAACTTTCTCTCTCAAAAGAGAGGAGGAAAAAAAAAAAAGGGTTTTCTTTTATAAACAGATGCCCTTAAAGTAACCTTTGGAAAACCCCCCACTCTAAGCCTCTAGCAAAAAGATGGGGAGGAGGAAAAAGTTTTTTTTTTTCCAGGGGGGGGCTGGAGAGATGACTCAGTGGTTGACTACGGGGTGTGGTAGTTATGCTTTTAACTCCAGCACTTGGGAGGCAGAGGTGGCAGGATTGCTTTACTGTGAGTTCAAGGCCAGCCTGGAACTATAGGGTCCATATTGGGCTACAGCAAGAACCTACCTTGGAAAAAAAAAAAAGCAAAAACAAAAAGAAAGGAAGAAAAGTAAAGTTTGATCTGTTCTCTTAAGGGAGATTTATTGTTTTGCCTGGCTTTTGGCTTCTTCCCCTCCCCCTGCCCTGAATTTTTGAGAGGGGATCTAATGTAGACCAGAATGTCCTTGAACTTCTGATCCTCAGGCTTCCACCTCCACAGTGCTGGGATTAATTTGGTTTTTGTTTGAGACAGTCTTGCTATATCGCTCTGGCTGGCCTGGCACTCAGTATGGCCTAATACCCTTTGTGCTTGCCTGCAAAGCCTAAGGACCTGAGTTCAATTACCCAGTACCCCAGATACACAAAGTGGCCCAGAAATCTGGAGTCCATTTGCAGCAGCTGGAGGCCCCAGCACACTCATTCTCTCTGTCTTTCTTCTATCTCTCTGCTTACAAATAAATAAATGAAACTTTTTTTTAAAAGGCTGGGCGTGGTGGTGAGAGGACAACTTTAGGTGTCTGTCAGTCCTTCCCTTCAACCTTGACACAGGGTCTCTCTGTTACTGCTGTGTTGGCCAGGCTAGTTGGCCTACAAGGTTCTGGGGATTCTCCTGCCTCTCCCATCTCTTCATAGGCACACTGGGATTACAGACACCATGCTACAGGGTTGGTTGCTGGGGATCTGAGCTCAGGTTTTCACACTTGTGGGACAAGCATTTTCTCCAACACTCCCCCCACTTTCTTCCCCCAATAGGTTTCACTTTTGCAGCCTTCTGTTCAGGACTATAGGTGAATGCCACCATACTCAGCGTGGCTACATCATTTTATATTAGGGGCTATTCTCATCACAACAGGATGCTTGGTGGTACTGATAGTCTCTATCCACCAGATCCCAAGAAGATACCTTAGTGTAATAACCAAAAATGCCTCCAGATGTTATCAGATGTCTTTGGGGCCTGGAGTGTAGGTCAGTTGGTAGAGTGATTAAACATGCTGAGTTCAATCCCTGGAATCACATAAATTGGGCATGGTGGTAACACTTGTCACCCATGTCATCTCAGAAAGGTGGAGGAAGGAGGATCAAAAGTTCAAAGTTGGGCTGGAGAGATGGCTCAGCGGTTAAGGCACTTGCCTCCAGTTCCTAAGGCCCTGGGTTCAATTCCCCAGGACCCACATGGGCCAGACCCACAAGGTGGTGGCCCTGGTTCTCTCTCTCTCTCTCTCTCTCTCTCTCTCTCTCTCTCTCTCTCTCTCTCTCTCTCTCTCTCATGTCTCTGCTTGAAAATGAATAAATAAAATATTTAAAAAAAAAGTTCAAAGTTGTCCTTGGCTATTAGAGAGTTTGAGGCCAGCCTGAGCTACATGACACTCTTTCTCTTAAAAAAAAAAAGTCTCTTGAGGGAACTGAGTCAACTCACTATTTGATTTTGCTGGAACAAAAAGTCTAAGCTGGGAGCAGGGCACGGTGACACAGTCCTTTAATTCCAGCACTAGGGAGGCTGAGGTAGGAGGAACCCTATGAGCCAGCCTGGGACTACAGAGTCAGCCTGGGCTAGAGACCCTACCTGAAAAAGAAAAAAAAGTCCTAACAGATGGATCTTGGGCCACTTTTCATTACTTACATATATGGTTTATGTAAATTTTGTTTTAGCAACTAATGTATAAATGACTTTATTAAGATATAATTCACATAACAAATATGATTTCACATTACTATGACCAAAATACTTCACAGAAATAACTTAAAGGAAGAAAGATGTATTTTGGCATGGCTCCAGAAACTTTAGTCCCTCATGGAGGGGAGGCCTGGCAGAGTCGTGGGAGTGGGTGGAGCATCTCCTCTCCTAAAACAGACTGTGGTGGGACTCAGGGGCAGGTAACAGTTTCAAAGGCCTGTCTGCCTCTAGAGACCTACTTCTGCCAGCCAAGTTACACTTCCTAAAGGTCTTGTAGCTTTTTTTTTTTTTTTTTTGGTTTTTCAAGGTAGGGTCTCACTCTAGCCCAGGCTGACCTGGAATTCACTATGTAATCTCAGGGTGGCCTTGAACTCATGGTGATCCTCCTACCTCTGCCTCCCAAGTGCTGGGATTAAAGGCGTGCTGGGATTAAAGGCGTGCGCCACCACGCCCAGCTCTTGTAGCTTTTAAAATAACATCACAAGGTAGAAGCAAGTGCTCAAAACACAAGTCCGTGGAGTACATTTCACATTCAAAGGGTGACATTTGCCACTGGCCCCTCAATGCTCGTGGTCATCTCGTGGTACAAAAATGCATCTATTCCAACTTTTAGAGTCTTTACAGATCCAACAGTGGTCAAAAGTCCGAAGTCTCTAGGGAGGGGAAGCAAGAGAGGAGGGGAAAAAAGTCCAAAGTCTCTTCTGAGATTCAAAGCGAACTGTTAACTCTGAGCTCTATAAAATCAGTAACAATGGCACAGCATAAGCATTCCCATTCCAAAAAGGAGCAATGAGAAAACAGCAAGGAAAGAGTCCAAAGCAAGACCAAAACCCAGAAGGTCAATGTTAAATCCTGAAGCTCCACATCTGACATCCGGGGCACAAAGTGGTACCTGTACTACAAGGTCTTATTTCTCTTTATTTCTGCAGTGCTGGGGAGAGAGTCCAGGGCCTTGCCCATTCACGTAAGTGCTCTACCACTGAGCTATAACTCCAGCCCCCAATTTCTCTGTCTTTTTTTTTTAGAGAGAGACTTTATTAGATTAAGAGAAGGAAAGGGGATAGTATGAAGAGCTCCTGCCCATGAGAAGGCAGGAAGGGGTAAAGCCCACCTAGAGACCCAAATTGGGGTGATTTCTAGTTTCTGAATGGGAGCTGAGCTAACCACCCATGATGCCAAATTTCCAAGCCCCCAGTTTCTTTACACCCTTACTAAATTTTTTGCTTTTCAAGGTAGGGTCTCACTCTAGTCCTGGCCGTCCTTACTAATTGTTATTATATCTTTTAGAATGGCTAGTCATTTGTATTTCTTCTTTGGGGAAAGGTCTATGTAGATACTTTGGTTTTTAAATTGAGTCATTTATTATTAAATTGCATTGATTTTTACAGATATAATTTTAAATTTTGAAGTAGGGTCTCACTCTAGCCCAGGCTGACCTGGAATCCACTCTGTAGTCTCAGGATGGCTTCAAACTCAAGAAGAGCCTCCTACTTCTGCCTCCCAAATTCTGGAATTAAGGCTTGTGCCACCAAGGCTAGCTTACTTTGTACTTTTTAAAATGTGTTTATTCCCGATGCATGGTATAGATGCATGTACTGCTTTATGTGGGTGCTGAGGAGGATTGAACTCAGGTTGGTAGGCTTGCAACCAAGTGACTTTAACTACTGAGCCATCTCCCCAGTCACTCTTTTTACTTTTACAGGTATGGTCTCAATAAATTATACAGGATGGCCTTGAACTTACTTTGAATCCTGGGTAGGCCTTGTACTTGTGATCCTTCTGTCTTGGGACAAAGTAGATGAGTCTACAGGCCTGTGCCACCAGGCCCAGCTACAGATGCTTTACAAATACGGATGCCATCCTTGTGCAGGGCCATGCCAATATTCTCTGTGTTGCTCCTTGTAGTTTTTATTATATGTACTATAAAGGGAGCACTCAATTTTCTTGATGCTTTCTCCTACTCTGGCTGGTGTACGAGGTGCCCCTCAAAGGCTTGGTCCTTTGTTGAGTTCATACTAAATGGGCTATTAGGAGAGGAAGAGGGTAACTGGGGAAGGGTCTCTGAAGGGTATAACTTCTTGTCCCCCTTCTTATCTTTTTGCTTCCTGACCTTCATGGTGTAAGCAGCTCCATTCCACAATGCCCTTTCACCACAATGCTGTTGCTTTACCACAGGCCTAGAAACAGTAAATTTGGCCAACAAAACCTCTGAAACCAGAGCCAGGTGTGGTGGTGCATGTCTTTAATCCAGCACTCGGAGGCAAAGGAAGGAGGATTGCTGTGGGTTCAAGGCCAACGTGAGATTACATAGTGAATTCCAGGTTAGTCTGAGCTAGGCTCTACCTCAAAAAAAAAAAAAACCCTCTGAAACCATGAGCCAAATTAAAATTTCCAAACTAGGGGGCATGGTGGCACACACCTTTAATCCCAGTACTTGGGAGGCAAAGGTAGGAAGACCACCATTAATTCGAGGCCATTGTGAGACTATATAGTGAATTCCAGGTCAAAGCAAGACCCTACCTCAAAAAAACAAAATATTAACAAATAAAATAAAAAAATTTCCTTCTTTTATTTTAAAATTTTCTTTTTGAGAGAAGGTCTCACATAGCCCAGGCTGGCCTTGAACTCATTATGTAGCTGAGGTTGGCCTTAAATATCTAATCCTCCTTCTTCCGCCTCCCATGTGATAGGATTTACAGGTATATACCATCATATACTTTTTTCTTCTTTTTAAATTAAAAAAACAAACATTTTCTTTATTTGCAAGCAGAGGGTGGGGGAGGACATGCCAGGGCCTCTTGCCACTGCAAAAGAACTCCAGATGCATGTGCCACTTTGTGTATATGGCTTTATGTGGGTACTGGGGAATTGAACCCAAATGGTCAGGCTTTGCAAGGAAGCACCTTTAACCACTGAGCCATCACTCCAGCCCACTTTTTTTCTTCTTTAAAACGTTTCCTCAGGCATTTATTTACTTAGCTGCTGAGGACTGAATTCAAGACCTCACAAATGGAAGGCAAGGGCTCTACTAGGAAGCTATCTCTTCTGCTGCCTTTAAAAAATATTTTATTTATTTATTTGCAAGCAGAGAGATGCATACAAAGAGAGAGAGAGAAACACAGAGAGAGAGAATGGGTGTGCCAGGATATGAACTCCAGTACACATGTGCATCTAGCTTTACATGGGTACTGGGGAATCAAACCCAGTTCCTTAGGGTTTGCAGGTTTTTTCTTTTCCCCAGAGATTTCTCTGTGAAAGAGATTTTTATCTCCCCTCCTTTTCCTTTCCTGTTAGACAAGGGGGAGAATTCACTTCTGGCTTGGGCCTTTCAGCTAGCCTTCCTCCTAGATCCTAATTCTCCCTAAAATAAAAAACCTCATCACTCATAATTTACCCAATTCTTTGCTAACTCAGATAAGAATCCAAAAGTTGGGGTCTACAAGCCTAGGATTTCCTGCATCTTTATGGAATTTAATACCTCCCTGGACCCAAAATCCTACATCACTGGGATTAAAGATATGAGCCACAGCCCACCTCTTTGACTCATTTCTCTCTCTCTCTTTCTCTCATATATATATATATATATATATATATATATATATATATATATATATATATATATATATATGTGTGTAGTTTCAGAGTGGCCTTGAATTCACAACGATCCTCCTACCTCTGCCTCCAGAGTGCTGTGATTAAAGGCGTGCACCACCATGCCTGGCAGATTTAGAATATTTTTTATTGCTTTATCATAAACATCAAGTGAAACTTTTGTTTTTATTCTTCTCTATGACATGTGCACTGTGGTGAATGTATGATCTTAGTCTGTCTAGTGCCAATGCCTTCAGTGGTGCTAATGTACAAGGAATTTTTTTGTTTTTGTTATGTTTGAGGTAGGGTCTCACTTTAGCCCAGGCTTACTCTGTAGTCCAACTCATGGCAATCCTATCTCTGCCTCCAGGTGTGTACTCCACGCCTGGCTGAAGGAATTTTTATCTACCACTCTTGGTGCCATCAGAGCTATATTAACACAGTAAAAACACAAATACTGTTTTCCTATTATTTTGAAAATAGCCATGACCCCATATGCTTCCTCAAAAAGGTCTTGCCAAGTTCTACAGCCTGTATTTGAGAACTGCAATCCTTAAAAATCATGTTTAGGGCTGGAGAGATGGATCAGCAGTTAAAGTGATTGCCTGCAAAGCCTAATGACCCAAGTTGGATTCCCCAATACCCACGTAAGGCCAGATGCACAAAGTGGTAGAGATAGGAGAGATAAGAGTTTGTTTGTAGAGGCTAGAGTCCCTGGCACATGCTCATTCACTCTCTCTTTTGCTTCCTCTGATTACAAATAAATATTTTTTTTAAATCCATGTTTAGTCAAATGTGGAGTGTACACTTTCAGTCCTTGTACAGGGGAGGCTGAGGTAGGAACATCGTTTCAAGTTCAAAGCCAGCCTAGGGCTACAGAGTGAGTTCCTAGTCATCCTGGTCTAGTATGAGACCCTGCTTCAAAAACAACAAAAATCACTGCTTACAAAAGAGAAATAATTTTTCATATTTTTTTCTCATAAAATTAACAGTCAGGCTTGGTAGCTCATGTCTGTTATCCCAGTACTAGGGAGAATGAAACAGGAGGATCACCATGAGTTCAAGGTCAGCCTGGGCTACATAGTGAGTTCCATGCCAGCCCAGGCTACAAAAAAAAAAAAAAAAAGATAAATAAATAAATGGTACACATAACCCAGAGAGAGAAATTTAAGCAAGAATAATTCAAATAAATGTGTTCTTTCATTTTTAATGAGAAAAATACAAATTGGCCAATGAGGATTTATTTATAAACTATTTTCTGTACATATCTACCCCATTAGACTACATATTCTGTATATAGTCTATATATTCTACAGGATTCAAATTAAAATAAACAGACAAGTGTTAGACTGTCCTTTGTAAGTGGCCAGTGAAGCCCCCATCTAGAATTAAGATAAAAACAATTCAAAGTAATACTGTGAATCCTAAACCTCAAATATTTATTAGGGACTAAAGTCTCCCCATAAATGTCCTTAACATATATAAGAATATTCAAGAGCCAAGAGTGGACAAGACAAGCATGGTGGCATACACCTAAAATCTCAATATGTGGGATGCGGAGGCAAAAGCCTTTTTCAAAAAATATTTTTATTTATTTATGAAAGAGAGAGACAGTGAGTGAATATGGGCCATCAGGCTTTGCAAGAAGCACCTTTAACCACTGAGCCATCTCCCCAGCTCAAGGATCATAAATATTTGAGACTAGCCTACACTATTTGACAAGTTTAAGGCCAACTTTGGATACAAATACAAAGCAATACCTTGTCCAAAGAAAGGAGAAAGAGAGGAAGGAAGGAAGCAAGGAAGGGAGGGAGGGAGGGAAGAAAAAAGAAAGGAGGAAGGAAGGAAAGAAGGAGAGTAGAGAGATGACTTAGCAGTTAAAGGAACTTGCTTGCAAAGCCTAATAGCCTGGGTTTGATTCCCCAGTACCCATGTAAAGCCAGATGTACAAATTGGTGCATGTGGAATTCATTTGCAGTGGCTGGAGACTGTGGTGGACACAATCATTAATTCATTCACTCATTCTCTCTCTCTCTC
>PVHP010009620.1:0-49931 GCA_004024765.1 Zapus hudsonius
TCTCTCTCTCTCTCTCTCTCTCTCTCTCTCTCTCTCTCTCTCTCTCTCTCTCTTTCTCTCTGTCTCCTTGAAATAAATAAATGAAATTATTTAAAAATAAAAATAAAAAGAGCAAGGTGAGGAGATAAGCATGGTGGCTCACATTTTTAAAAGAGAGAGAGAAGCAATTGAAAGAAGGGTTTATTTTGGCTCATGGGTTCAGAAGTTTCTGTCCATCATCTGATGGCTCGATTGCTGTGAGCAGGGCGTGATGACAGAGAGGACGTGATGGACCAGAGCTAGTCATGTCATAGCAGCAGGGAGAGAATAGGGGGAAGACCAGAGGACAAGATACACCCTTCAAAGATATGCCTCTGGAACCTGCTTCCTCTAACCAGTCTCCAATTCCTGGTTTCCCTTGCATCCCAATAGCATCCTCCAAGTATGGATCCATCACAGGCTAATCCATTGATGAAATCTGAGCCCTGGTGACCTCAGTCCCTTCCCAAAAGTCCATCAGCTGGCATCCAGGCTTTTAGCAGATGGGCATTTGGAGGGCATTCCAGATTCATACCATAACAAGGTGACTTGAGGAAAAATGGTGAGAGCGCCATCGAGTGTGATGCCTTATCATCTTGCCTAGGCTAGATCCTGCAGGTGACATCTACAGAGCACGTGCTTTCCTTAGCAAAGGGCACATGCTTTGGGCACACCAGAGCCTCCAGCCACTGCAAATGAACTCCAGATGCATGGGCCACCAGGGATTGCTTGCTCCTGCTCTTCCAGAACTTGCCTCTGCTGCTGGGCCAAACCTTCGGTGCCACCAGAATGCCCTGTGAATTCTCCATGTAGCAGGTCTGAAACTGACTTTTGGAATCTTCTAACTGTACCCACTTTTCCCAACTTTTCTGAAGTCAGAAAACTCAGAGTCTCCACAGTATAAGGTGTGTTTTGTGGTTATCAGATTCAGTATTTATGGAGATAACTGAATCAAATTTAAACTGTGGGAGTCCCATCCCTTACATCGTGACCTCACACTGAAATATGTTCTATCCATTACCTGGAAGTCTTCCTTTGTGTTTTTATTCATCCAGAAATGCTTACTGTATACCTGCCCGACACCAAGGGTTATGCTGGCACTGCCCCAGTTAGACATAACTCCTAGCCTTATTTCAGTTTCTCTTGACACTATGATTTAATAGCCTCTGCCAACCTGTTCAGTTATTTTAAGACCTATCATTCTGTTTCCATTCATTTGACCATTCATATATCCTGGCCTTTCCTCCATCATCACTGTTTTAATCATAACATCCTCTACACTGGTGGACTTGAAAAAATTGACCCTAAGCAGGGCCACTTTCCGGAGACAGACAGGTATGATACAGATATGTGGATAGATGGATAGACAGCAGACAGATGATGGACAGATAGATCTTTTGATGTGAGCTGTTATATGGCACTTAAGTACCTTAGTTGGATGAGTGAGGCATCCTGTAGTCTTTGTCTTAAACAAGTTCACAGGGTTAAGTAACTTGTTCAAGGTCACAGCTAATTATACTGGACTTGAGACTAGGAAGCTAGCTTCAGACTCTAGTCATTGCTGTGGTCTTTGATCTGGATAACTCTGGTTCTCTTTAACCTGGATAACTTGGGTTCTCTGCACTGATTACCTCTGCTATCTGGCTAGTAAGAAGCAGGTGAAATCTTAGAAAAGACTCCAAATACTTAATAATGAGAATCACAAGACATGCATGAGGTCTTTAGCTCTCTCTTTCTGCCACATACTCAAAATATATTCACAATGTTGGGACTTTTCAGTGGCTTTTCTTTGGAATACTCAGTCCAAGCAACAGCCCAGAATTTGGCCATCATCAGTGCTGGAACGAATCCAGTCCACCCCGTCTCTTCCCCTACTCTGTTTTAATTACTTCTGTGGCGCTTCTTCTTCATCAGCTGAGTTCACACATAAAAGCTGAATGCCTGGCCTAGTGCCAGGCTGCCCCTGGGACTAGACAAAACTCTGAGTCTGAGCTTTGGGTCAAGAGGTGAGTCCCTCTTGCCCTGTCAGCCTTTCACAATGACAAGTCCAAGGAGAATGTGGACCTTCTAATTTAATCCAAATGCCCAGCTTCTAGAAATCAGCTCCTGAAATATGAAACCAATTAGATTGCTCTTTGAGGTAGATATCTCATTCACAGAATACTATTTTTTATTCAGATCTTTAAGGCAGTTTCTGATTGATTTACTATTTGTTTTTATCAGAGTGGCTTTTTTTTTTTCAGAAAGAATAATGTAACCATGAGTTCTGAAAACAATCATGTGTAAAAGCCTCAAATAATTTGGGTCTGTGAAATTAAGCAGCTATTATTAAAATGCACACAGCATAGCACTTAATGTGCATACAGAGCTTTGCTTTGCTTAGGGAATCACTCACAGGAGCCAAGATTGAGGAGAGAGATGACCGAGAAGCCGGCTGCTGAGGCCAGGGACTTTAGTGTGGGTTGGGCCATGAAAGGATGGATGTCATGTGACCTGGGGAGACTAAAGGACAGTTGCATAGAGCCAGGCTTCCTAGCTCCACGATCACTCTGGCTTGAATTCAACTACTTCTTTCTCTTGGACTTTCAAATCCTGAGTCCCCTCTGGTCTATGCCACTGGTTTTTGTTTGCTTTTTGTTTGTTTTTTGGTTGGTTGGTTGTTGTTTTTGTTTCGAGGTAAGGTCTCACTCTAGCCCAGGCTGACCTGGAATTCATTATGTAGTCTCTGGGTGGCCTCAAACTCATGGCGATCCTCCTACCTCTACCTCCAGAGTGCTGGGACTAAAGGCATGCGCCACCACACCTGGCTCATGGCACTGTTTTTGAGAGCATCATTTTATCTGGAAAGATCTGAGGAGTGGGAAAAGCCATTCCTGTGTGCTCACCCTTCATGCAAACTGGACTCATAGGAAAATGGATGAGAACATCAGGACAGTTAGTGAATTATTGAAGTCTAAGCCGAAGCAAGCTTGCCAGGACCGGAAAGTAAGCTTAAAGACTAACCTCAAGGATTCAGAGAATTCCTGTTTGGGATGGGAAATTGGGTTAGATGACCTTAAAGATTCATACAGCCAGAGAGCAATGATCCCTGTCTTTACTCTTCTTGGTGCCTCGGTGGTTTTATGAGCATTCCTTTAATTCTATTTCCAAGCTGGCCCATTAGCCCCTGAAGGCCAATGGCGAGCTCAGAACAGGCAGCTGCTTCTAGGATTGGGCTTCAGGGTCATTGAGAAAGCTCCACAGATGAGAAACACACAATTACAGCCTCCCTCTTAGGTCAGGTCTGCATCTCCTAGTAGAAGCCACTAATCCAGGAGAAAGATTCCACTCTAGTTCAGCAGTGACCTGGTACAGACACACTGAGGCAAAGCAAACATTGAACAGTGTGATTGGGAGACCAAGCTTTGAGATGAGACTTCTTGGCTTGGGATCCCAGAGTAAATCTAAGCAAAGCCCTGGCCTAGTCTGCAAAGCATGGAGGAGAGTGTCTTCTCAAGGCTGTGGTGAGAATAAAGTAACAGCACAAGGACAGGGCTTTGAGCAGTGGCTGACAGAAAGCAAGAAGTCCGTCAATATTCACTGTTCTTTATGTCATCGTTTGAATGGCTTGATCTGATTCTTTCCTGAAAGGAAGTTGGGCCGAGAGCAGATGTTGTGCAGCAGATTCTTCCCAACTGAAGTGAGAAAGGAGGCCTTAAGGGGTGAAGAGGGGCTTTTCCACCGGGAAGGGAAGATCTTTGGAGGGCTGGAGATGGGAACCACAGAAGACCAGGTACGCAGAAGCACAGAGCCCAGAAGTTGATTATCGTCTTTGCAACAATCTTGCCTAGCCCTGACTTCTCATTTTCGGGAGTAAACCCTAGACAGAAAGTTCTGAGGATTCAATTGCCTATTAATGCACGAAACCTAAAATGCACAGGGATCCACTAGCTTTTCCACCTAGGTTCATCCTTTCCCAAATAAAAGTGATGGCTCACACTTTAATCCCAGCACTCGGGAGGCAGAGGTAGGAGGATCGCCATGAGTTCAAGGCCACCCTGAGACTACATAGTGAATTCCAGGTCAGCCTGGGTTAAAGCAAGACCCTACCTCAAACAAACAAACCAACAAAAAAAGTCAAGAGCGACTCAAAGCCTCTAAACAGAAGCCATTACTGCGAAGGCTTCACCTATTTCCTGAAAACCTGGCCATGAGCCTTAAGTAAGTTCCTCTAAAGGCCAGGGCCCTAGAGGGCTGCAAACAAAGGAAGAGAGGGGAGCTGTCACCTGGCTGCTCTCTCTGGCACCTTCCAGATCAGATTCTCTTCGCTGGATTCAGGTGAGCATCTATATTTTTTCTTCTGCTTGTCTGAGTCCAGTTTCGTCCCATCATAAGGAAACCTCATGCCGTGCTTTAAAGAATATCTTTAAGGAATCCTTTGGTAGTTGTTTTCCCAACTCAGACATAGCCTTGCCTTCAGTTTATTCTCCCAGCTCACCCACTCTGCTTATGTGCCCTTAAAAACTGAGTTAGGATACAGTGAGATCAGTGTAACCAGGGCATTAGATGGGCCTGCCCCTCTCCCTGAAATGGACTGCTTGTACTCCAAAAATGTTCTTAGAAACACATGTGAGTTTCTTTGCACTCAAATTAAGGAGGATTAAAGCAGCTAGACAGTTGCTGCTCAGTTCCTTTGGATCATGTGGCCGAGGCTGTAAAGCCTTAAGTTGCTGGCATGAGCCTAAGTCAGCAGCCTGATCTCCAAATTAATTTTTGAATTAGACGATTGTCCCCCTCCCCCTTTTCCTTCTAATTGAGACTTCCATTGAAAAATGCTTAGCAAACAGATGGAAGGACCCAGAACAAAAGGCTGTTGTATAATAATAAAATGGAGGTCATTGGAAACAGTTTTAGGTTAGAACCAGAGATACAATTAAACCTTTCTTTTACTTATATTTTCATTAACTATAAAAAAAAGGTTTAAAGTAAAGAAGAAACATCATTCTTGGAAATAAAAGATTGTTGGAAACAGCTTAGATCATTTCATAGTTCCCTTCTTTGAACTTCTGATTCTTCCAGGGACACAGAACAGAGATCCTTAGGCAGAATGCATTCATGTTTAATTTTAGAAAAATAACAGCAGCATCTCCTAGAGTACAACGTTCTAACTATCTAACACTTCTTGAAGGTAAAATAAAAAGAAATAAGGCACTTGTTAAAGGTAAAAAAAAAAACAGATAATTTTTAAATGAAAAAGGAGAAAGATTGAGAGACTTCTCAAGAGTGAAGACCGTCATGTGTTAGAATAAAGTGATATTCTAAAAGGAAAGGTACGTTTCAAGCAAACAAATGTAATGCTAACGTTAAGGCTGCACAGGAACCAAACGTAGGAACACATATTTGTAATCCTAGCACTCAGAAGGCAGAGCAAGATGATCATGAGTTTGAGGCCAGCCTGGCTACATAGCAAGGCCCTGACTTTAAAATAAATAAATAAATAAATAACAATTAAAAACCTGCAAAAATTATAATTTTGCTAAAGGCTTAGATTAAAAAGTCAGTGAAAAATATTCAAACTCCCTCATAAATAAATAAATAAAACAGTCTTAAAGTCGATGGCATTGGTTGACAGTGAAATAAAACGTTTGTCCAATCAAATGTATTTAGAAGAGCTACCTTTCATCAGGTGTAACAATACTCCCCTGTGTACTAGAGCTTATAAAGAGCTGGGGGCTTTCATCACTTCAAAGCTAATTTTCATAGGCTACACACCTTAAACAGAACATCTTTATTATTTCTCCCAGTTCTGGAGGCTGGGGCTCCAGGAGTCTGTTGTCTCCCTGCTCAGGCTCTTGGTAGAAGCCCTCTTCCTGGTTTACTGATGGATGCCTT
Organism: Zapus hudsonius; assembly: GCA_004024765.1. NCBI lineage: Eukaryota > Metazoa > Chordata > Mammalia > Rodentia > Dipodidae > Zapus > Zapus hudsonius. Next base: position 5,890 of record PVHP010009620.1, read on the forward strand.
CTTGCTGTATCCTTACATGGCAGAAGATGGAGAGAATAAAGAAGTAAGCCCTTGGGCTGGAGAGATGGCTCAGATGTTAAGGCGCTTTCCTGCAAAGCCTAATGACCCTGGTTTGATTCCCAAGTACCCATGTAAAGCCAGATGCACAAAGGGGCACATGTGTCTGGAGTTCATTTGCAGTGGCTGAAGGCCCTGGCACACCCATTCTCTGACTCTCTCTCTCTCTCTCTCTCTCTCTCTCTCTCTCTCTCTCTCTCTCTCTCTCTCTCTCTCTCTCTCTCTGCTTGCAAATAAATAAATAATTTTTTTAAAAAAGAAGTAATCTCTTCTTATGAGGGGACAAGTCTCATTTGTGAGGGCACCACCTTCACGACCTAGTCCATTGTAGGAATAGGATTTCAGGGCCATAGGTTTGTTTTGTAACGTAATTTGTGGAAGATAAATGGAAAATGAGTGAGAAGCAGAAAGAGCCCAGAGGGAAGCTGCTGCTGTGTGGAAGGCAGAAGTAGTTGTGGAGCCTGCAAATTTGAATCACGGGTTGTTTTCTTTTTGCTTTTCTATAAAGAACCAGCTAATGAGTATTTTAATCTTCCAAGGCCCTGTGGTCTCTGTCACAGTTCCACAGTGCCTTGATAGCGTGAAGGCAGAAACAGGTGAGGTGTAGGTGAATGAGTGTGGCCAGGTTCAGTAGACTATGCAGAAGATGCTGGGCTTCGTCCTTAGCTGTGGTTTGCCTACCTGTGTGGGGCAATGCACTATTGATTTGAGAAGACTTCAGTGAGACAGTGAAGGGTCATTAAGAATCAGTTAGTTCTTATCAGTCTAGTAAGGTAAGTCAACCGGGGTCAGTATTATTAATCTAGACACTTAGCAGTTTCTTTCCTTATTTCCTTGTGAGCAAAATGGAGAAATAATCTGGGATTCAGGAAGAAGCCATTAGTAATTGCCTGCACAATCCCACCCAAGGAGGCCCTCATAACCAGATGGGAAATGGGAGATTAACAAAACGAGGTGGGATGGGAGCCATCCACTGTCTACAGGGTCTTGGGTTTATGGATGACCAATCCTACTCCATGTCCTCGGCTCTGCTGTTCCAAATTGCAACAGCTCATCATCTATGCTTCCCCAGATGTGGTGTCATCTGGCTCCCACAGTGGCTCCACCTTTGCTGCTCGCTTCATTTCTCTAGCCTCTGAGTAGCCGTAGCGTCCTGCTCTTGCTGCTGTCTGGTTGGGTTATCATTCCTGAGTCTGCTTTTCAGAGCTTTCATTGGCTGTGGAACTCCCCCCACACATACCCCTCCCCCACCCCCATCCCTACACACCATGCATTGCATTCTGTGTTCCTGGTAGGATCTTGACCAGTTCAGGAGCTTACCTGTGAATGTCACTCTGGAGGTAGGGTTAGACTCTGGAAGTCCCAGGCTTTCACCATTTTTGTCAATAACCTGAATGTGATGTTCTGCACAAACTAGTCACATTTGCAAATACCTTGGAGCTTACTGGGGAAGCTATTGCTGCGTGGAAGAATAAGACTCTGAAAATCTCTCAGTAGACCAAATGAACAAGAAGCAATTTAACACGAAAAATGTAAAGTTGTGCATTTGGATCCAATAAGTAAGTATGGGGATAAAGAGATTGTGATATCATGACATATGCAGAGATATTTGCATTGACATGCATTTTCATTTCATGCATGTCTCCTTTTAGGCAAAAGCTTTTTTTTAAAGTGCTTCAAGGCCAGACATGGTGGCACTTTATCCCAGCACTCAGAGGCAGAGGTAGGAGGATCTGAGTTCAAGGCCACCCTGAGACTACATAGTGAATTCCAGGTCAGCCTGGGCCAGAGCGAGGCCGTACCTCAAAAAACAAATCCAAAAACAAACAAACAAAAAACTAGAAATAATATGGTAAAAGTAGCTTGAAATGCAAGAGAATGCTAATGAAAAGAGTGTGAGCCACAGAGAGAAGCAGCCAGGAAGTTGGGTAAAAGGAGACATTGGCATTTCTAACAGGGCTCAAAGGTACCAGGTCAGCAGTGATGGTGGGAAATGAACACATTAGCTGGCATCTCTCTTTTGAAACGACATAGGCTGTAGCTCTCCCTCCATGTCATCCTCTACGCTCTCACATGGTCTTCTTAGGAGGCTTTTTCTATGTCTGTGCTGAGATTATCTTGCTCTGGGGAAGTCCTGTCACAGGTATTGTTGAAAGAAGGATCTGCAACCTCTGTTCTTGTCTTTCTTTTCCTGGGTCGATGGATGTTTGGAAAGATGAGCCATCTACAGTGTGTTCCAATAAAAGCCTGAGATCTGCTTTCTCATGTGACTTTGACCACCACACTGTTGTGCATCGCTGCTTAGCTGAGGAATACCTTTGGTCTAGCTGGTGACCCCTTCCTTCTCCGGCTTCAGCTTTAAAGTTTATAATCAGAAAAAAAATCTTGGTGATTATCAGGTTTCTATTAGAGAAGAGGTGACATGAAGCTTGCAGAGTTCGGACCCATCTCTCGGGTCACCAGCTAGAGTGACCCTTGGAGTCAGAGTCCCTTTCCGCTCCACTATGGTGAAGGTGTTCTGCTCAGTCCCTACCCATGACCTTGAGAATAAGTAGAAAAATGAAGAGCAAAAGGGCGGGGGTGCAGCTCAGTGGTAGAGCACGTGTCTAACGTGTGCTAGGCCTGTGTTTATCCCCAGTACTAGAGATAAAAAAAAAAAAAGGAGATAAAATAGAAGGTGGCAGCTGGGCGTGGTGGCACACGCCTTTAATCCCAGCAGTCGGGAGGCAGAGGTAGGAGGATTGCCGTGAGTTCAAGGCCACCCTGAGACTACATAGTGAATTCCAGGTCAGCCAGTTTAGAGTCATCCTGATTCAGTGAGCACAGATGGGGATTGGCAGGTGTTTCTTATTTGTCATAGATGTATTATTAGGAAACTGTATTTCCTGTTTCCTGAAAGCACTCTTTCAGGCTTAGGTAGATACCAATTTCTCTAATATCTTCCTCTTATAGAGATAAAAAGCTCAAGAATGGTTCCTCTAAAAGCGCTTCCAGGCAGGGTTCAATTCCTGGAAGCATCTTTGCCCTTGGGGTGTTCCTATCTGTATTTTCCACCCAGTGCTCTCGGTGCTGTCAAGAATATTATAGAGGTGGCTTTCTGAAAAAAAAGAGAGACAGTCTTTGAGATTTTGTTCATTAATTAAAGGTCAATTATTAACAGCACTAGTTTGGATAAAGCTTTTAAAAAATCTTTATTTATGAGGGAGAGAGAGAGAACATAGGAGCACTGAGGCCTTTAGTCATTGCAAATGCATGCTCTATTTTGGCTGTCTGGCTTTGTGTGGGTGCTGGGGACTCAGACCCAGGCTGTCAGACTTTACAAGCAAGTACCTTTAACCACTGAGCCATCTCCCCAGCCCAATAGTGCTTTATTACTGAAGTTTGTTTCCTTATTAGTCAACTTCCTGTCATCTCACCTGTGTGAGCCTTGAGGAGACAGGATGCAAGTCCTCTGCATGCTGGCTCATCTGTTCTTCATGCAGTAGACCCACACAGGTGCTCAGCAGATGTGGAACATCTCATGGTCTCATGAACCAGGAGACCACAGTCACGAACATGTGTGCAGCAAGATGTTTCACGTTTTCAAGTCTTGAATGGCCGCCCCATGCTTCATGAGCCAAACACCAAAGAAGCTGTTTCGAGCAGCAATCCAGAGTAGAAGCCGTGTTAACAAGTCCTCCTTGATACATTTACACACACACACACACACAAACATAACTGTCCTACCTGGTCATGAGGTATACCTGTGCACAGGTCTTGTCACTTCAGCCCAGTGACATCCAGCAAAGAGAAGTGACAGCTGTGTGTTGGGGGGTCCTGCTCTGTGGGAAAAGAGACCTGCCCTTTTCAATCACTAGTCAGGACAGTGAAAAGCCCAAGTTCTCAAGCATAGCAAAGGATGGCCTTGACCTTCTTATCCTCCTGCCTCCACCTCCCAAATGCCAGGATTCCAGTCATGTGCTGCCATCCGTGGCTTTATACCAGGCTAGGATCATGCCTCCATACGAGTGAGGCAAGCACCTGCCAACTGAGCTGCCTCCCCAGCTGCAGAGGTACTCTCTACTCTGGCAAGATGAACTCATCTTCATCTCCCAGGCTGATGCTGACTCTCTTTCCTGGGGAGGGGCAGGGTAGAGTGGAAAGGAGGGGGCAGTGAGGGCAATGGAAGTCTGAAGAAGGGACATCTTGAGGATGGTTGTGCTGGGCACCATTGAAAGGCCTAGTATTCTTCCCTGGCCCCACCAAACTCCTCAAATGACATTTAGTGACTTCTGCTGAGTTGTTTTCATTTGGCTAGAATTCACTAAAAAGATGAGGGAGGGCTGCAGAGATGGCTCAGTGGTTAAGGCACTTGTCTGCAAAACCTAAGGACCCTGTTTCAATACCCCAGTACCCATGTAAAGCCAGATGCACAAAGTGGCACATGCATCTGGAGTTTGTTTGCAGCAGTTGGAGGCCCTGGTGCACCCCTTCTTTCTGTTCTCTCTCTCTCTCTCTCTCTCTCTCTCTCTCTCTCTCTCTCTCTCTGCAAATAAATATTTTTTTAAAAAAAGATGTAATTTCAAGCATCAGATCCATTTTTTACCATAACCTATTGGCAACACTGCTTCAAATTACTTTGGCCATTTGGAATGAAATGAGAGTTAATATTTCTACAACAGAAAATGAAATATTTTGTCTGGCCTTCATAATTTTTAATGGTAAAAAGTTATTAACTGTGTCCCATCATTGCAAATGAGCCATCTGGCTGCTCTGGAGGGAAGGAAATGAGGGCAGTGGTGGATTTCCAAGCTATTACTCTGTTCATGGATCGTCAATGGTCCTGGTCACTGTGTAAGACTTTTAGAAAATTAAAGATAGGAATTAAAAGGGATTTTAAAGCATTTGTTCATAAATAGAAAGTCAGAATTCTTCAGGCACATGGTGACACGTATAAGCCTAACAGATCCCAACCTGCAGGCTGAGGACATCTTTCTTGCAAGGTTGGGCAGACCTTGATTTTTGAGGGCAGCCATTCTGTCAGCTACGATTCCACTTCAATGGGTGAATAGTGCTATTGTGGATTTAGGAACAGGGTGATAATAGTGTTCCTCGAGAATTGTGTGGTCAACCTTCTTGAGGAAAGAAAGAAAGGATGTGGAAATGATTTCAGGTGGGAATGAGGCTTTTCTTCCCTTTCTGCATTGATGGGGGTGGAGAGAGGCTGAGTCACCAATGAGGAAATGTTTAATGAACTTCACAGAACACCCCACCACTGCCTGCATTAACCAAACGTGCACCAAGCTGATAATAGACAACTGCCCTGTCCAGCTTTGAGAGTCCCCCTCACATACAACAGTTTCTTTCTCTCTCCCCCCTTCCTTCCAGAGTGTTTTCAGTGGAGATAATGCTCAGAAGGTGTACAATACCACCGGTTGTCAAAGAAAAGAAGCCGGGGTCCCTTCTAGTGGGTGGTAGGTAAGAATTACTAATCCAATCTGCTTGAGTTAACTCAAAACAAGGATTAGTGTAGAATTCCAGAATATGTTAATCTTCCTTTATGGAAGTAGACTTCGGCACTGCCACCAACCCCTTGGCTTATAGTTCTTGGGAACAATGGGCCAATTAAACTTGAGAGGGAAAAAGAATCTTGCCCAAGTTTACTGATTGTTACCTAATACTTTGCGTTGCTTTGATTCTTGATTATTCGGCTTTGTGTCTCAGACACAGGAAATAAAACATCATTTATTATTCATTAGAATCCTCCTAAGTACAGTATACCTCCTAATTAAACACATACTGTTGTGTGCTGGTATTTTTCATCTCCTACCTTATTAAAGAGGCTGTTTAAAATAGCTTTTGTATATAGCTGATATTGCTTTGCCAAATATGTCCATCAATATTAACATTTTTTTCAAATACACATATCTAGAGCTTACGTAAGTAATGAATGGAACAAATTGTTAGTTATTTAGATTCAACTCACTTGATAAAGATTTCCAAATGGAAAATAGTTGTCATTTTTTGTTTGTTTGTTTTTCTGGGTAAAAACATCATAAGAAAATTTGGAAAAATAAATATTTCCTCTTCTCTATACCAACTTGGTGCTGTCATTCTGGGGAAATGTTTCTACACCAACAATTGTTAACATTAAATTAGTTTTAAGCAAGTTTACTATGTGAATGCATTTTAAAAGTGTTTTCATTTGTTACTTGACTTACATAATTGAGGATTGGCTTTTTTTTTTTTTTTTAAGTTTTGGATCAGGGATAAAAGTTGTAGAACATTAATTACTTTGACCATAGCAGTCAGACATTTGCCAGGGAACTAAACCAATAACTAAATAATAGCAACCATCATGGTAATGACTAGATAGTGTGACACTTCACATATATTTTCTTATTGAAGCAATTTCAGCCCATGTCAACATTTAGAATCACCTTGGAATTTGTTCTGCATAAAAATACCAGGGACATTTTCATGTAACATTTCATACTATTTAAGTTAGAGGATCTTGTCTTCACTTTGTATTTCAGCATTAGAAAATCAGAGACATGAAAGAAAAGTTAGTAGCTGTGGTTTAAAATCTTGATTCTCTTCTCCCATCAGTGCCCACGTGTGAACACCACACACATCAAAGTCTCCACGAGCAGGCTATATGAACGGGTTTCAGAAACATGGTCTTTGCAGTGAAGGTAGAGCCTAGAGATGTTTGGAAAAAAACCAAAAAAAAAAAAAAGTATTTACATTCCAAGTATGTGAAAATGTCTAAAATGTAGGGGTGTTTTGTGTGTTGTGTGTGATTTTTGGATTTTATTTGCAGTATCCATATGCAAATTTATTTCTTACAAGTTGACTCTCGTTGAGATGAAAATGAAAAGGCAATACTGTTCCTTTAATATGGTTCACTAACCTTGTTCACACTGAGTTACTAATGCTCAGTAGGAGTTTGCCAACGCCAGTTCTCCTCAAACCTTGATGATTACGGAGGATTTAATTATAATTGAAAATGTAAAAAAAAAAAACCACTAAAAATCTAATCCAAAAATCAATTTTGCATAGAATTTAATAACAGATAAAAGCTCAAACTTCTTTAAGTAACAGATGAAAAATTCCAACACTAGGAAATAAGACTTCAGTTCTCAGCGTCAGTCCCACTACCTGTGTGGATGTGTCCTGACCTCGCCTCTTTCATCAACTTGCTGACAAAGGAGTTGGCCTCACGCTGAGGCATGGTAAATACATTATGAAATAAAGGCGGGCATCATAAACAATGCCAGCCATGTGAAACAAAGGCAAAGCCCAGGGCTGCGAACATTTCTCCATCTCTTGTGTTTAGGTGGAGAGTTCCTGCAAACCCAGTTGACTGGTTTTAGCTGCTTCCCCTTGAGCCTGCTGAGAAGTGGACGGTAACAGCCTCCAGTGGCCGCCCATGAAGTTCAAATGGCTGAAGGATGGTTTATCTCTCAGGTGGTTCTTCTGGATTTACCGCGCACACCAGCGGAGGAACCACTGCAAGGAGGAAGGGCGGTTGTCTGATTTCCTTATCAGCCACCATGCTTGCAGGAAGGCTCACGAGTGGTCCTTCTATGCTTTTCACATAGTAATGACCCTCTTGCTATACTGCAGCAAAAAGTTAGCTAATACTACTTAAAAGATGTCATGCGTTTCCACTTTATTTTCTTGGAGTAAGAATCCAGGCATCGAGAATGTGGACTTCCTAGTTGTTTTTCAATGGATTATAATAACATATGGGAGTTTATGAAATTATGTATGCTTTAAAGAAAAAGAAAACCAATGCCACATTTTAAGGATGGGTTTTTTAATTGCAGGTATATCTACATACGGATGCAAATTTTTCCATTGAGAAACCATTAGGATTTAGTCATTAACACCATTTGGAATATTTCCCAGCCAAACCTCCCAATGCACTGTTGGAATAGGCAAGCACCCCATGACTACCCCAGGTCCCCATTGTCCTCGCTGCCCCAAGAGAAGGAGCCCATCATGGCTGAGCCTGGCCATCAAGCTCACATGATCCCGAAACACTAGTACTATTGTAACTGTGAAGCATGGCCCTGGTTAGAGGGAGCAGAGGATCTCTGCATGATCTTTTCATTTACTCAAAAGGCTTGAGAAAATAAAAGTGGGTTTTAAGTACAGTTGAATCAGTCAGGTGAGAGATGTCTGATGACACCGGCCAGACAGATCTATGGCCGCTGTCACTCCCGCCATCAAGTTTGCTGCTAGGGGAGTGAAGACAAAACCCAAGCGACACTTCCCATGGCTGGGATGGCTGTCCATTTTCACAATGTGACAAATGGTTTTTTTTTTTCTTTTTGCAAGCATGGTGATTTGGAAAGTTGAGCATGTAAGAACTTACTTCTTTGAGTTTCTCTTCTTTCTGTGGAACCTAGAAAACATGCTACCTATCATTGTCATCAATGGTCACAATCCAACCTGAAACACAGGGAGATGAAGTTTCACCTTTTCTTTGTATCTTATTTCATCTAGTACCTTTAAGGAAAAAATGATATTTTTGACCCACACTCCCCCTAAAAGTTTGTTCTGAAGATGTTTTTTAATGGATCATGTATCAGTGTGATAATACCATGTCACAGTTATGAAATAGTAACTCTATCATTTGAATACCCATCGCAGCTTACCTTTGTCTCCAGAGAAAATCTAAGTGGAAAGTCCACTTCAATTGGAGGTTGTCTGAGTGCTGAGGCCTCTGAGTAATTTTTTTTTTTTTTTGGTTTTTTGAGGTAGGGTCTCGCTCTAATCCAGGCTGACCTGGAATTCACTGTGTAGTGTCAGAGTGGCCTTGTCTGGGTAATTCTTGTTTGATTTTACTAGTATTCTTTCTTAGCACTGACAGACACATCAAGTCATAATTCTCTTTGGATACAAATGCTCACTGGCTGTTTCCTTGAAGATTTGCAATTGAAAGGGATTATTAGTCAAGAAACTTAACCATTTTTAATTCTTTTCATTAAAAAATATAAAATAAAAAAAGGGAATTATTGCCCTCTGCATAGGGGATAAGCACTGGAGTGCTCTTTCTCTCTCTCTCTCTCTCTCTCTCTCTCTCTATTTATTTGCTAAAAATGGCATGCAGCTATGCATAAACAATATTGTGCATTTTGCTCTCTCTTAATAATGAGAGACCCCCCCAATCGCTCACTAATGTCAGGCCTAAGACACAAGTACATTTTGTTTTTGTTTTATTCTGTTTCATTCCATCTGTTGGAAGCCTCGTGAGTCAATATTTGTCATTTTTATAGATTCTGAATCACTAGGGAATCACATCACAACTGAGGAAGAACACACCCAGCATCCTTTCTGGACAGATTTTGAAGTCTAAAAGTATTCTCTGTGCTGTTCATTTCCCTGCTTGTTGCTGAAAGACTGCAGCTTGCCTTATTTATTTTTACGAAATCATTTTTCTTTCAAGCCCCATGCTTTCCAAGTTTTTCATTTTCCTCAGCCTGCTATAATTGCCTTGTCGTGATTACCATTTCCTTTCTCTGCTGCTTTCTATCGAAGCCCCGGGAAAGAGTTACTAAAAATTAAATTTCATGCTTGCATGTGTTTCTGTGATCTGCAGCGTGGATGATGTCGGAGTGCAAACTTCTCTCAAAATAAATGGATTACCCTTTTTACGACACCGTCTGATGTCTCTTGAGCAGATAGCACGGCTTCCCTGTGATCTCTAACCCGCCACAATTGAAACGACAAGCGTTGAAATGGGGACCTCACGGTGGCGCCCTCTGCCTTCGCAGCCCCTTCTTGCAGCAGGGAGCGGCTCGCTTGGAGGCTCAGACCCCCTTGCAAAGGCGTCTGTGGAATCCCACTTGGACACACGCTAACCTGCAAAGCAGGAGCTGTAGCTTATCAGTGCCTCATCGTGGAGAAATTTCATCCAAAGAAAGTTCGATGCTCAGATGCCCACAAGCTGAGTTCTTAAAATCTTCATTTTGTTATGGAAACAAAAATATTTTGTGTATCCTAAAAGGGTCCAAATTTCCAACGTGTTTGTGGACACAGCCCCCTCGTTGGGGAAACCTGTTGGAGTTGCAGCTTTTCCTTCCAAAAGGAAAGAAATGCTGCATTTGTTGGCAGAAGAGGAGCTTTGACCTTTCATAAACTGCTCTGTAAATATCATGTTGCTTAGCTTGTGAAAGACTAATGTGTTTCCACTGACACAACTGTCTTTCCAGAGCTGCTGCTCTCTGGGTAAACGCTTGTTTTCCTACTGGACTTTCTATGGCTGGCATTTTTTTTAAGCAATTAAATTTGTCTAAGGGATTGCACTTTTTAGCTATCCAAGGAATTTTAATCACGAACCAATGAGAAAGCCAAAGTCTCAAGTGGGGGGAAAAATGTGACAAGTAGCCGACTTCAAAAATATTAACCAAGTAGATTTTTTCATATTGTCTAATGCTACCTTGTAACTAGAGGCAGGTTGCTTTCTAAAAGAAAAAATACTTTAAGCCAAGTCTGTCCCAGGATAACTGTTCCTGCACTGGTTAGACGCTATTAACAAAGATTCCCAGCTCTTCTCATAACAGTCAACAAGGATGGTACTTTCTTTTCAAAGAAATCCTAGAATGAGAGATGCTTTTAAAGGATGGAGAATTGCAGGGAATGAATGATACAGATTCCAAGTTTAGAAGGCTAACGTTCCCAAAATAGAACTCATCGGTCCTTGTAACAGTGCAAAGGAACCAACCAATTACTAGCTAGCAAAATGAGGCCATATAATCCAAAGGTCCTAAGGCTTCTGCCCTTTATGTTCTTGTAATTCTAATAAGCTTCCAACCACAGGGGAGGCTGGCACAGTTGTCTATCTCTGAGCCAACTCACACACCTCAAAAACAAATATATATAGTTACTCATGCGCCGCCGTGGGAACGTACCATAAAACCAACAGAAAGAACTATAATAAACATGTCATATAATAAGCATATGCTGTGATGTGAAGCTTCAGAATTTCAATAGTTCGGCTCGATTACAATAACCACAACATGAACAGCTTTGGAAAACAGAACAAGGTCAACATTAGGCCAGCAGAAGCCATCAGTCAAAAGCTCTGCTTTGCAAAGCCCAGCTTGAGGTAGACTTATACTCTGTATCAGAAATTTTGTTATTACCTATAGCTTATAAATATAACTATGACCATGGATTGAAAGTCAGTTTTGACAGGTCACAGAATTTTTGTGAATAAGTTTGTTGTTATTAATCTCAGGAAAGATATTTTTTTTATTAGTCTGATATAGAACCAGGTTTTAGGGTATACAAGGCTCCAAGCAGTTGTCATAAGAGCCTAAAAATTAGGGGAAAAATGCACATTTCCCAAGAGGTTCAGTGGACCCTTTGTGGTAATAATTCGGCAATTTTATGTAACTAAGTTTTTAATGTAATTTTAATGTAATAATTTAATGTAATATTTGATGGGCTTAAAATACTGCATTAAGAAAATGTTTTAAGATTTTTATATAAAAGCTTCTGGGTGTGGTGGTACTTGATTCTTATCCCAGCATTTGGGAGGTTGAGGCAGAAAGGTTGCTGTGACTTAGAGGCCAGCATAGACTACAGAGCAAGTTTGAGGGTAGCTACTATGGCTGTATCTGTCTGTCTCCAAAAAAATTTAAATATGCATAATAAAAATTGGGCCTTCACTTTATCAAAGTGGTATTCTTTAATGCTAAGAAAGAAAGAAGTCCGGAATTATTTTAGTTTAGAAATGTATCAGTAAACTAGTTTCAGGTGGTGAGCCGGAAATGAGGAAGGAGGGTCAGGGACTTCCTTTCCTCTTTTCTTGCATTTTTATTGCCTCAATCAGTCCTGACACACAGTAAGGGCTCCATAAATATGGCTGAATGAATACATGAATGCAAGAGTAAGTTGATAAAAGATTGATCATTTTAATCTTATTAGCTGAATGAAAACGTGATCACAGTCAAAGCATAGGTAAGTTTTAATGTTTGTTTTCCTTAAATGCTGAAGGCACCCAGCCCCCTTTTTTCCCCTTTTTTGTAATATTGTTGCATCTAGCAGAAATGATTCATTCTTTTGTAAGTTGGAAATTTTTCTGCTTCCAAAATGGAACCCATATGATGGTTGCTTTATCTTCCGCCTAACATACTGGTTTTTCTTTTTGTGAATGTGGAAGTGTATTTTCATCTGTGGTGGACAGCACGAAAATACATTGTGTTCTGATGGGTAAACGCTGACAGGTGACAAGTGTCCTGTAGCCCAGGCTGGTCTTGAATTCACTATGTCGCCGAGGATTACCTTGAGAACTGCTGTTCTCCTGAGTGTTGAGATGATAACACTGTCTGGCATGTACCACCACATTCCATGTACGGGTTTGTAGGGTCCTGACAATGGAGCCCAGGACTGTGTGAATACTAGACAAGCACTTTACAACCCGTAGAAATTCATTCTTTTACAACACCTTTTTATTAAATGTGTTTAGTCTTTCGTTTTCCTGTGAAGTAGAAAAGCACATAAATGGGGGGGAGAACAAAGAATTATTAAAATAATGATTAAAATAGTTAACAGTGTAGTTCAAGAAGAAAAGAGATTTCATCAACAAATTTCCACTGTGCCCAGACCTCCATGGAAACCCAAAACCAAGGAAAGTAAGGGTCTGACTCTGAAGACCCATAGTGACTGAATTAAAGCCATATGCATTTGTAAGCATACACATACACACACCAAAACAATTAATAAAGAGGTGATTAAAAACAACACGTGCATTACAGTAATTGCAAGATGGTAAGATTAAAAGCTTAGATAGAAATCCAGGAGTACAAGGTGCCTTCGGAGAGTGGGATTCTGGGATTCTTCAGGAAAAGCTCTGTGAAGTAGTGGGATTTGAGTGTTTTATGTCGCCTTTCATTCAACAAACATTGGTGCAATGTCTCTATGGGCTGAATCCTGGGTGCGCAGCAGCTTGGGGTGTCAAGATGAACAGGAAATGGTCCTATTCCTGCTTTGGTTCCTTTGAATGTTGCTTGGTACGAGGTGGCACATTAGAATTGTTTGTTAAATGTTTCTAGATCTGGTGACAATGCTGACTCTCAGGTGGCTGCCAGAGCAGGGACAGTAGAAAAAAAATAGCCGCAGATAGTGTAGAAAGGACACTTGGTTTTTTTTTTGTTGTTGTTGTTATTGTTACTTGCTGTGTGTGTGGTGCATAGGGATGTGTGTATCTATGTGCATGTGTTCATATATGTCTATGTGTGCACGTGGAGGCCAGCATTGACATCTGGTCTCTTTTTCAGTCATTCTCTTCCTTAGTTTTGGAAGCAGAGTCTCACACTAGCTTCACCGATTCAGCTAGACCAACTGGCCAGCAAGCCCCAAGTATCCTCCTGCCTCTGCTCCCCTAGCACCTGGATTACAGATGCTTTGGATCCAAATACATGTCCTTGGGTTCATGTGACAAGTACTTTACTCACTGAGCCACCTATCAGTCCTGCTTTTTAAAATATATATTCATTGATGAAAGATATATATATATATATATATATATATATATATATATATATATAGAGAGAGAGAGAGAGAGAGAGAGAGAGAGAGAGAGCTGGAGCACCAGTGAGCTCTTGCCCCTGCAAACGCGCTCCAGGCTCATAAACCACCCTGTGTCTGGGAAATTGAACTGTGGTTGCAGGCTTGAGCAAGTGTCTTTAACTACTGAGCCATCTCCCCAGCCCATTTATGTTTTTGGTAACAGGGTCTCATGTAGCCCAGGCTGACTATGAAGTCATTATATTGCTGAGAAGGACCTTGAACTCCTAGTCTTCCTAGTATTTCAGGTGGGTGTGCATCACCATGCAAGACAGACACAAACGCGGGACCAGAAAGAGCAAGACTGAGGTGATGGCACTTGTGGACTTTTTAAAGCAGCTAGCCATTTGGTCTGTTCTGTTGAAAAGACAATCTGATTTGGTATTTCGCATACTCTCGTTGCTTTTATTGACATTTTCAGCACTCGGGTGGTCAATATGAGTACAGATGTTTTTATCTTGTGGTGTTGCTAACAGATTTCTAAGGTTCTAGGGGTTGAGAATGTCATTCGGTTGGTAGAGTGTTTGCCAAGCATGCACAAAGCCTCCGGGTTTGACAGCCAGCACCACACAAACTAGTCACAGTGGTACAGATTTGTAATCCTAGCACTTGGGAAGTAGAGGCAGGAGAGTCAGAAGTTCAAGGTCATCCTCAACTACATAGTGAAATTAAGACTAGCCTGGTATATCTAAGACTCTGTCTAAAAGTAAATAAACTAAAATTTTTCTAAGATTCTTAGACTTTTACATGGAAGAAGTTTTAAATTTGTTGTTTTCTTTTCTTTCTTTCTTTCTTTCTTTCTTTCTTTCTTTCTTTCTTTCTTTCTTTCTTTCTTTCTTTCTTTCTTTCTTTCTTTCTTTCTTTCTTTTTTTTTTCCTTCCAAGGTAGGGTCCTGCTCTAGCCCAGGCTGACCTGGAATTCACTATGCAGTCTCAGCCTGGCCTCGAACTCATAGTGATCCTCCTACCTCTGCTTCTGGAATGCTGGGATTAAAGGCGTGTGTCACCACCTGTTGTTTGCTTTTCTAATTGCCACATTTTAAAAATGAGAAATGGACTGGAGAGGCCGCAAAGCCTAAGGACCCCAGTTTGATTCCCCAGCACTCACATAAAGCCAGATGCACAAAGTGGTACATGCATTTGGAGTTCATTTGCAGTGGCTGGAGGCTTTGGTGCACCCATTCTCTCTCTCTCGCTCTCTCTCTCTCTCTCTCTCTCTCTCTCTCTCTCTCTCTGCTTGCAGTGAATAAATAAAACTACTTTTGAAAAATTGAGATGTGGTGGCCATCAACCATGAGACTGTCCCAGTGGCCAGCGCTTGAAAGCCCCGTGTCTGTAGCTGTCACCCCATCACTGCCCACCCTCCGCATGGACTTCTGGCTTCTCTTCTTCAGAGATGCTCTTGTTGCTGCCTGATCCTTCTGGTCCTTGATGGTCGCATCTGCGGCTGCAGTCTTACCTCCTGAACATGCTTTCTTCCCATGGCTCCTATCTCAGCAGAGCTCTCATTTCCCAGCCTTCCCTGCTTTTCTTCTTGCTTCTCAGCCTTTCTTCGGGTCTGTTCCATAGATTCTCTTCCACCACTCACTCCCTGACCTTGAGGATTTGCCAGCATTGCATCTTGACTTCTGTCTTGTCACCCCACACCACCTTCTCTAACCTGTATCTCCAGCCTAGCTTCCCAGCTCAGTGTGTGTCTTCCCAGAGTCACCTCTCCTTCCTCCCCACACGTTCCTTCTGCAAGCGGCGGATGGAACGCACCCTCCCTGACATCCACTGAAGGACTGGATCAGTCCTCTGGAACGAAGATCCTTAGGCCATATTTATCATAGCCGAATTCTGTTTCTTCATCACTTCTCATCTGGATTCCCAACATGCCATCTCCATCAGACTCATAACAGTCCCATTTCCCAAAAGGAAAAATAGAAGCTTAGTAGCCGGGCGTGGTGGTGCATGCCTTTAATCCCAGCACTCGGGAGGCAGAGGTAGGAGGATCACCATGAGCTCAAGGCCACCCTGAGACTACAGAGTGAATTCCAGGTCAGCCTGGGCTAGAGAGAGACCCTACCTCGAAAAAAAAAAAAATAGAAGCTTAGTTACACTAAGAAAATATTGTTTGGGATAGGTGACAACTGTTGATACCAGGGTTTGAAACCCCATAATTCAACTTGGCCCCTCACTTTAAAAAAATGTTATTTTTTGTTATTTATTTATTTGCCTGGCATGCTAGGCAAGTGTTTTACCACTGACCTCTGTCTCCAGCCCTCTTTTTACATTTTACCTTTTTTTTTTTTAATTTTGTGACAAGGTCTCACTAAATTATACAAGCTGACCATGAACTCACTCTGTAAACCCAGGCTGGCTTTGAACCTGTGATCCTTCTGTCTTAGCCTCCTGAGTGGCTAGGACTACAGACCAATGCCACCAGGCCTGGCTTAGGACCCTTGCTCTTAAACACCAATTGTATTGCTTCTCTGCTTTGGAAGAGGAAAGAGGGAAATTAGCTGATATTTTCTCTTCTGTTAGTGTGGTCAGAGACACAAAACATCACAACGCATGCGTGAGACCTTGCTGGAAACACCTGCTGACACTCGGGGCTCCCCAGGCCCACTGGTCCCAGTTTGCATTTAACTGTGAGTTCAGGGGATCCAAGTGCTTCAGAAGTCCTGCTCCAGTCGGCTGCTGAGGGGAGCGTGTGCATGCATATCATTAAGCCCAATGCCTGCCTTTATGTCCCCATTCTTTCATTTTCTTACAAATGGATTGATTTGTGGATTTTTTTCTTTTTAAGACAGCAACACTTCTACCAATAGCAATGCATCTTTCCAACACAGCTCAATAAAGCTTTGGGGATCCATGAGAAGTGGAGAACTGGGGTCACAGCTGTGTGACCTGAAGAATATCTGCTCCCTCCAGGGTGCCTGCCATGCTCACCCTGTTTGCCATCAGTGCTGGCAGGGAAAGGTACACATAAAGGCACTTCTCAAAGGCTGGGTAACACAGTTTTATGATGCCATCTGACAGCTGAGTCCTACTCACTCATAGTCTCAGAAAGCAGAGGTGGAGAATGACCGAGGCTTGAGAGCACAGTCAGTTGGCCACAAATGTAATCACAAGACCCACAAATTAGGGTTTGGGCAATGGGACCACACACGAGAAATTATCTTTTGTACTGAGTATTGAGTCCTTTACAACAATCGTGCCCTGGGCAGCCTTGTCTCTCGTTCTAAGGCCATGCACGTGGAGGAAATCATGAACACCACCTCCTCTGCTGGTGCAGGGGAAAGATTTACTTTCGGCCTTTGCACTGGTGTCTAGTCTATGTGGCTCTTTTTTGAAGCCTCTGAACTGTATCTAAGGACCTCCTCTGTCTTACAGCTCATCTAAGCAAATCCTTGTCTTGGCCTGAAATGCTGATGAATTTGGGAAGAGAACCAGAAGTCTGGAGAAAATGTGAATGAATCTCTCCCTCCTTCCCTCTCATTCTCTCTCTCTCTCTCTCTCTCTCTCTCTCTCTCTCTCTCTCTCTCTCTCTCAAGTCAGGCTTAGTGAAATTTGTACCACTGAATCCAATCCCATTAAAACGGGTTGTAAAAAAGTAAAGTTTGCATGCTGCTAAGCTGCTTTTATGTGGCAGAGGCCTCTCTGCATGCAGCGTGTATGTTTGGGATGCTTCCATTCTCCATCGGGTTTGTACAAAGGTAGACCTCAGATCTTCATCTGCTCAACTGAGTCTCCAAGAGAAACACATGCCTACTCCATCTCTCCCATGACTAAGAGATACCAGAGCCTTCAGATGTGGCAAGAGGAAGAGAAATTGAATTGAACACAGTTTCATAAATACCTATGGCTTGTGGATCCCACACCGCAGAAAACTGGCAGTGTGGGCCGAGGAGGCTGACCTCATTGGCAAAATCAAAGGTAGGATTGACTTGTCATGGTGGTTGAGAATTTTTCTTCTTTATTATAGGAGAGGAGTTTTATGGCCATCAGTTCTTAAGGAACTCAGATGCAGAAGTCTGGGGGTGGGTCTGGGTCTCCTTTAATCACCATTGTCCCCATTTGGCCCAGCCAAACCCTACCTAACCCTTACCTGTGTACTGAAGTGGCAGACTTGTTTAACCTTTAACTGCAATTGTGTTTGAACTTGCCTCTTGAGGAAGCAAGGTTTTGAACATTATACCACTAAAGCCCTGTTCTTAGATAAGAATCCCAATACCATCGTCTGTGACCAGCAAATTAAGTAGAACCCTCTTACTCCAATCCTAGTAGTGATATGCTGGGCAATTTATCACCAGGATGAACTATTTCTACCGCCTAACCTACTTTAATAGATAAATCAGCTTCCTGAGAAACAAAAAAAAGGGAAGATTTTCCTCAACTTCTTAAGACTTTGTATTTTGGGCTCTTAGTTGTATTCACAGGGTAAATACAAGCTTTGCTTAGAAAGACTTTCATTTCTGCCTCTATAAAACAAACAAAAGTATGTGAAGACTCAGTAAGACATGTTCCTATTTTAAGATTCGGGGGCTGGAGAGATGGCTTACTTGTTAAGGCGCTTGCCTGCAAAGCCTAACAACCCAGATTTGATTCCCCAGTACCCACATAAAGCCAGATGCACAAAGTGGTGCATGCATCTGGAATTCGATTGCAGTGGCTAGAGACCCTGATGCATCATTGTCTCTCTGTCTCTTTTCTCTCTCTCTCTGAGAGAGAGTCTCTCTCTGCTTGCAAATAAATAAATAAAAATATTTTTAAAATATTTGAAGATCCAAATGCAGAAAGTCTAAAAATCACAGTATCTCACAATGTCTTTAGAGTAGACTACATTGGATACAATGGCTATTTGAATGGACTGCCCTCTGTATTTCTGACTAAATTCATGGAGGATTTGCATTTAGCCATAAACATACCCAGATGAGGGTATGCCTTAAAGAGACCATCTGAGAGGCAAAGTAAATCTGAGAGGATTAATAGTGGAACAAGATTAAATCAAATAACAAAGAAAAATTAGTAGTACTAGAAAGATTTTCAGTGTCACAGGGAAATGCCTACCTCCATGCACTGAAAGAGGAGGGGTACTCAACAGACTTAGATCCAAGTCCAAAGCTAATTTTGATTTATATTGGGAACTCTTCTGATTTGCTCTTTAAAAAAATAATTTACATTAGTTTTATTTGTCCTGTCAGTTAAAGTAACAGTGGCTGCCAAAACACTGTCATTTCCTAGAACTGATTACTCCTGACTCCTTCCCATGGCTGTCAGAAGTATCTCAAGTGCATTTGTCTTTGGAATGTTGTTCCTTTATTGCCTTTTGTTGGACCTGTCTTACTCTGGCATTTTTACTGTGGTAGACACATTGCTGTATTACAGTGGGCCAAAGGTCATCTATGCAGCCATCAATTCTAAGGATGATTTTTTTTATTAATATAACTAGCTTTCTTAGCTGAGGGCTGCTTGCTGTGAAAAGGATTTATATTTGCCAAATCATCTCTTCTATAAAGCGATGAAATGTCAACCATCAAACTAGAAGGGTTTGTCGAAGTCCACACTTTACTTTTTATCACATGGGTATGAATATGATAAGAAAACCCAGTTATGTAATGAAGTGAGAAGGTGACTTCAACAAGTATGAGTTTGGGGGGCGTGGAAATCATTAACAAATGCAATTTCTTCCTGGCTTCAAAAGCACCTAGGCAGAGAAAGCAGAGGTGGGGCACTAAATGAGGCCAGGATTTGGAGGTGTAGAAGGGAAAACTGTCAGATTAATTAATTAATTCCTCTTAGCTGGCACATGCATTTGGAATTTGTTTGCAGTGGCAAAAGGCCATTCTCTCTCTCTCTCTCTCTCTCTCTCTCTCTCTTCTCTCTCTCTCTCCTTGCAAATAAATAAAAATATTTAAATTCGGAATGTGTATAGTTTTTAGCAGTCTAATAGACAGTAGAAGTGAAGTTGACAGAGGGCTTTCTGATCTACACTTGGGAGGAACATCTAGACTGATCCTAAGGAAGCATTTCAGAATAGATAGCATAGAGATCATATTTAAAGCCATAAGACTGGATGAATTACCAAGGAAGCAGGAGTAGGTAAAGAAGATCTAAGTCTGGACGATGGGGCCTCAAAAACAAGCAGCTGGCAAAACAGAAAAAGAAGGGGCTGGAGAGATGGCTCAGTGGTTAAAGGCACTTGCTTGCAAAGCCTGATGGCCTGGGTTCAATTGCCCATGGAAAGCCCGTGTTGTAAGCTTCCGGAGCACATTTGCAGCAGCAAGAGGCCCTGGCGTTCCCATCCTCCTGCTCCTTTCTTTTCTCTCCTAAATAAATACATTTAAAAAAAAGAACAAGAAGCTTTTATATTAAAAAAGTAACAGCAAGGAGCAGTTAAAGCAAATGTCCCAAGTTTCCCTCAGTAGGGAACAATTTAGGATCTTTCAATCTGTCTCTTTAGCCACTTGAAAATAACATTTTTTAAGTTAATCACCTCAAAAGATGCTCAGATTGTCCCCAGATAGGATTCACTGCTGGAACTGAGGGTCAGTTCCTCACAATCCCACCCAAAGGAAATATTGAATACTGGAAACCAGCCAATAAGGTTGTATTAGTTGCTGTAACCAAAACACCTGACAAGGTTACTTAACCAGGAAAGATGTACTTTGTTCATAGATTCAGAGCTGTCTGTCCATCACTCGGCAGGCAGAGGTAGGAGGATCCCCGTGAGTTCATGGCCACCCTGAAACTACAGAGTGAAATGCAGGTCAGCCTGGGCTAGAGTGAGACCCTACCTTTAAAATACAAAAAGTAAATAAAAATAAAAATAAATTAATAAATGAATCAGATGTCCCCCATAAAACTCGTGTGTTCTGAAACTTGGTCCCCAGCTGATGGCAATTTGGAGCCTCCTGGAGATGTGTGTTGTTGGGTGTCATAGTCAGCTCTCCATTGCCAGAGCTCAGCTCACTCTCTTGCAGTTTACCACCTGCTGTGACAGAGGTGATGCCCAGCCTCTTCTCATGCCATGCTTTCCCCTGCCGTCATGAAGCTTCCCCTCAAGTCTGTAAGCCGAAATAAACCCTTTCCTCCCATCAGCTCCTTTTGGTCAGGTGCTTTGTGCTTTGAAAGTGGTTAGGGACAGATGTCATTCGGATGAGTTCCTCATGGTGGGACAAACACCAACATATTAAGAGCAGGAGACAGAAGTTCTTACTTTGTGTGTGTGTGCCCAAGGAAGGCCAAGTGATGAGTGCTGTCACGAGAATCCCTGAATGTTGTCACCTGATCTTGAACTTCCTGTCTCCAGAACTGTGAACAATTAATGCCTGTGGTTGACATCACTCAGACTATGCTTTTCCATTACAGCAACCTGAGCTGATTAAGACGGGACAGGTAGTCTATGAATGCTGGTTACACTTCGTCATAATGTAGTTGGCCAAGGAATGAGAAGCCTTCAGTGAAAACAGAATGCATTCTCTTCTAAACACCTCATCTGCTCCCCAAGGCTTTTCCTCTGTGTGGTTATGGTCTTTTGACCATGATTTGTGCTATGGTTTGTGGTTTAACACAGTTAATTCTGTTCCTAGCCACAAATAAAGCTGCCTTGTTAGAAAGACCTTATTAGAAAAGCCAAATGTTTCTCTGTCCATCGTCTGCATTAAAAAAAAAGATGAAATAAACTAGCCCTCAAACACATTCCGTTATGTTCTTTCAATTTATTGTGGTCTTAAAATTTTGAATTATTTTCTACTGTTAGTTCCTTCTCCCATAGACATATTGAGCTATACTTATCCACACAGGTTTTACTTTGTTTTGTTTTGTGTTTGGTTGGTTTAAGGAATTGAAGCGCTAATGCAAGCTCTTCAAGTTAAACTCCAAAAATTTATTTCCTTGCTTGCTTTTAGAAAATGACATTTCGTAGCCTCTTTGAGCTATTGAAATTACTTGATAGAACAAAATCTCTGGTTCTTGTCAAGTAAACGATGTCACTGTTTGAATTTTCCTTCTGAAAAGGAAATGTTTAGTTCTTTTTTTTTTTTAGCATTGTTCTCAGCCATTTAATTTATTGAGCGATGCTGCTATGATTCTTGGTTTAGCAGCTACCATTCTTTTGTTTACATAGAGTTCTGGTTTTATTTGTTGTTTTGCTCTGTACTGGAAGCATAAATAAAGTTTTCTACATTATTTTCAGTCAGGGGTTCTGGCAGAGTTTCTTTGTAGTAATATGCACATTATCCTTCTAGGATCTGTCTCTTCATGAAGAAAAGGGAGCTTCTTGGTTCTTTTCAATAGGAGTGATTATGTTAAAAGTGAATATACTTAGGAGACACTCGGTAAGTTAAAGAGGATATAAATGAAGCCCATATACTTGGGCACCAGGTGCTTCTTTCTTGGGTTTACAAAAGTAATCCTCCACCACTGAACTCCATTCTCTCAGGAGGCTCAATGAAGGCTAGCCAATCTGATGCATGTGTAGGCAACAGTCCCATGGACTGGCACTTGTAAACAGCCAATGCCAACCCCATCAGGTTCCCAACGAGATAGACCAAACCCTGAAGAAACTTCTGGCTTGAACTTTCTAGCATCTTGAAAGTGGCTGAAATGGCCACAAGTGCCTGAATGGGTCTCCAGGCCATCATACACACCATCATAGTAGGGAAGATAGAAATGGTATTGCCTTCCATGTACATGATGAAGAAGTTCATGGGAATCTGTTTGAGGGGACCCAAGGCAATATCCCAGCAGCGCTTCTCCACCAGGATCTGGTCAGTCTCCTACACGCTGGTGTCGGGCACCTGTTTGTCCAGGTAACCGACTGGATACAGCGAGTCTCCCTGTCCACTGCCGCGGTCACTGTGGGCCCTGCTGCCTCTGCCCGGTCCACTCAGCTCGATGGCCCACTTGAACTGGCGGCCTCGGCTGGCCACCAGGCCCCCTGGGCGGCCATAACCTCTGCCTTGCTCGCACGCACGCCCTTTAGTTCTTATTGAAAAGAAAAGGTTTGCTTCTAAGGACGAAGCTACAAGGAGGCTCAGTGGGTAAACCGTCCCCAGCATGAACTTCAACATGCCTGCAATCCCAGCACTGAGGAGGCAGATCCTTGGGGCCTGCTGACTAGCTCAACTAGCCCAACTGGAGAGTTCCAGGTTCTGTGAGAGACCCTGTGATGGTTAAATTTTGTTGTCAACTTGACCTTTTTAGTAATCTTGGGTGGGTCTCTGAGGTTGCTTACAGGAAGGCAGCCCTCTTAGTAGGGGACAGGATTTAAGGAAGCTCAGGGGCACTAGACACACACTTTCCTTCTTCAGAGGGCAGTGCAGGAAGGAAATTCCAGAGACTCAGGAAGCCAACAAGTCTGGGATAGGGTTACAAGACCATGCACTAAGGCTATATAAAAGGGAAGGAATGCTCTCCTTGGCCCCCTTTGCCTGTTTTGCTTGTGTGTGTGTGTGTGGTGTTGGTGATGGATTTCACTTTCTGCTTAGACCTGTGAAAGGGGTGCAGCTTCTTTCTCTGTTTTGGAACTTTCCCTGTATCTGTAACTTCAATAAATTCTTTCCTCCCATAAACTGTGCCTGGTTTGGAGGTTCATCCCAGCAGCATGTGGCTGACTGTGATAGACCTTGTCTCAAATTATAAAGTGGTGAGCAAATAAGAAAGATGCCCCATGCCAACCTCTCACCCTGACACGCACCTGCACACACATACGCACACACTGCACATAATATAAACATACCAAAAAGAAAAAGAAAGAGAGAGAGAGAGAGAAAAGAAAGATGGTGTGAATGAGACATGAGTCACTTGCTGTGGACTGTCTGAGTCGACCTATCTAGGGCACTTCACAGTCCTCGGGTTACCAATTTTGGTAGGCCAGACTTTCTAGTGCAAAAACAAAGAGCACGTCGGAAGAGCCAGATAATATAATGAATAAGACATTTGGTAAATAAAAGCAATTAAAAATCATAAACAGTACACATGTGAAAAAACAGATAATAGGGTACATAAGACATTCAGTAAATATGACCAAATAATGATGGCATAAGCCTCAACCCGAATCAGACATCCACGATGCAATTCTCCACCGAGTGACTTTCGTCTCCATTTGCTAGGTCTTTCTAGATTTCTGAAAAAATTAAGATAAACTTCAAAGGTCACAAAGAAATCTTGTTGGCGTGGGCTACGGTGATATCAGTTAGAACATGTGGTGATAAGCCGATAGGTACTTTAAGGCACAAGGTGCACAACAGTGGGCCTTTCCTTAGCGTAACTGGCCTCGGTGATGGAGAGGCCAGCAGAGCATATCCTTGGAGAGACGACAAGGCGGACGCAATGAGAGATGACTTGTGTTCTCTCCATCGAGGTGATAGGAGATGGCCATTTTGGTTTGGGGCTGAAAAGCCTTTTGTTGGTATAGATGGAGGGTCTGCTTTGAAGATTCTCAGTTCCTTTGCAGGACTATCAAATCTCTTTCCACTTGCCCTTGGAAATGGCATTAAAGGATTCTGTGGATGTGCATTTGAGAACTCCAGGACCATTAATCCTCCAGGCTCCTTCAACAGGAAAATGATCGGAGCATGGTGATGACCACACTGGGCTGTTCGCAAGACTTTTAGCAAAGGGCCATGTAAGTCATCCCATTTAAGGGATCTTCCTTCTCTGGTCACCACCTCCTCTGCCCACAGCTCTGCAGCCTCCCTGGGGCTCATTGTAGCCATGTTTCCAGGACCAGGGTCAGTTCAGGGGGCGATGGTTGCCTCCTTCTCTCTCCAGGGAGCACTTTCTCTTCGCAAGGATTCTTTTTCCCAGCAAGCAAAGATGACCTGGAAATTTGATAGTGCCAGAGTTACAAACTATACTTTCTCAAGAGAGAAATATTACCCTAGAGACCAGCTTTTACCCTGCTGGGAAACTGTGGTGTGATGCACGGATTGTCTCTGATTAGAGCCAGGTAACTGGGGGAAGCGTGCAGGGCTATCTTCCACACACCAAAAAGGCAGCTGGAATTGTGAATGACCCTGAAAAGAAACCGCAGTGTTCCTTGGGGGAGTTGGGCAATGACAAATGCCAACATAAGCCAGGCACAGAAGGAGCTCGGATGCTCTTAAACACACCGAGAGGAAAGTTCTCCTGGAGCTGGCAGAGTTCTTGGCTAACTCCCTACAGTATTATCAGGCATTATAAATGTCCTTCGAATTCACGCAGTCCCTGAAAGAGCAACTTGCAAAAAACTGTTATGAGGATTTTAGTATTTAACCCTCGGGGAGTCTAAAGGCTTCATTTGTCATTTCTCAATTAAAACAAATTGTTGTCATGTAGAACAGGGTAGAGAAGATGGTGAAATATTTTCAAAATAAGCAAACAAGGCATGCTATTCATTGAGCTCTGAAATGTGCCAGCAGAAGGTGGGACTAGAGGGTGGGGGTGACCCAGAGGACCCTGGTCCCTGCCCTCATGATACTTATGCTCAGGTGTGCAGGACAGATGGACAGCAGGTGCACAGGTGGACAGCAAGTGCCGTGAGCTAGTCATGTCTAAGGGAAAGTATGAGTGTCTGTATAGCCTCCTCCATCAGGATTTTCACAGGCAATATGTTCGAAGGACAATGAAGGAAGTTTGACCATGCTCTGGGTTCCCAGGCTGGGATAGAAGTCCTTGGCAACTAAACACAATAACTTTTAAAACTTTTTGCTCATTTGATAAAGAGAAATATTTTCCCTAGAGTTCTGTGCCTTTGATTAGTTGTCAGAGATTGGAATTATTTGCCTATATATTGCAATTAGTATTATTTGTGCTTTCTGTTCATTTCTTCTGTTAACCCCATTTGCAGGCATATACCTTTCTTAATAAATTCCAATGATGTCTAATCATTTATCTGTAACATTTTCAAATACAGTTTGCCAATTTATCATTTTCTTTTTCTTATGACATTTAATTCTGAAGTTTGAAATCTGTACATTATCTACTAAAAGCTGTGTCTAATTGTTTTTCTTTGTGATTTCTTCCACGGTGTCAAAATGATATGGGTGTTTCTTCATCCCAAGAACAGTTTAAATATTTACCCATATTTCCTTCAACAATTGTTGGTTTTAGTGTGTATATCTTCCTTTCAATACATAATCCCTTTTGGGTTTTTTAATACTGTGTTATAAGAATATAGCTGAATTATTTATTGCCTTTTTCCCCAATGTCTTAACCATTTTCCTCAACTCCATTATTTGTTTGAGTAATCTCTTCTCTCCCATGTGCTTTTAATTTCTTAAGTTTTGATTCCGGACTGTCATTTCTGTAACATTGACCTGTTAGCTCTTGCCATAAAAATGCACTTAAGGGCTGGAGAGATGGCTCAGCGGTTGAGGCACTTGCCTCTAGTGCCTAAGGCCCTGGGTTCAATTCCCCAGGACCCACATAAACCAGACCCACAAGGTGGTGGCTCTGGCGCTCTCTCTCTCTCTCTCTCTCTCTCTCTCTCTCTCTCTCTCTCTCTCTCTCTCTCTGCTTGAAAATGAATAAATAAAATATTTTTTAAAAATGCACTTAAATGCTGTATCTGAAGCTTGTTTCAGGATCTGAAGGGCTTTCCTATTATTCTAGATCTGCTGATGACTCCCAGTTATGTCTGGCCCCAGGCTCCAGACTTGTATCTTGAT
The DNA here is from genome assembly GCA_004024765.1 of Zapus hudsonius. NCBI lineage: Eukaryota > Metazoa > Chordata > Mammalia > Rodentia > Dipodidae > Zapus > Zapus hudsonius. The sequence continues at coordinate 32,147 of PVHP010009620.1, forward strand.
GTCTATTCAACATCTTCTCTCAAATGTGTACTAAACATTCATTTGTTCATTCATTCACTCCACAGCACTTACTGAACATTTACTTAGGTCCAGGCATTGTTCTAGAAGCTTGGGCTAAATTAGTCAATCACTCAACTGCCCTTCCAATTAATAGTTTGCTCTTTGCAACATCTGTATGAGGGGCATATCACTGTCATTTCCACTTTGTACACATGCAAAGAGGTTAACTTACACAGGGTTACACAGGTAGTAAACGGTGAATCAGAAATTCCAACACAGGAGTTGGCTCCAGAGTCTCTGCCTTTAACCATTTTCATTTATTTGTTTGTTTGTTTGTTTGTTTGTTTGTTTATATTGCAAGCAGAGAGAGACAGGAAGGAGAGAGAGAGAGAGAATGAGAATGAGAATGGGCATGCCAGGTTCTCCAACCACTGCAAACGACCTCCAGCTGCATGTGCCGCTTTGTGCATCTGGCTTTACTTGGGTACTCAGGAATCAACCCCCACTATGTTAGGCTTTGCAGGCAAGTGCCTTAACCTCTGATTCACCCCTCCAGCCCTTTAACCATTTCCCTCAACTCGCAACATCCAAAATTAAAGTCTTGATTTCTCCACAACATCCAGTTCCCAGGGTTCCAACAACTGACCACCATTCTTAACTAGCTGCAGAGTCAAAACCCAGGACTCCCCCCTGACTCCCTTTCCCTCGTTCTCCACATTCAATTGATCAGAAGGCTCTCCCAATTTACCCTCCAAATTGTAGCTTTGATTCAATCATCTCTTATCATCTCTAATTCTCCAGCCCAGGCCGAGACTGTCACCTCCTGCTAGACCTTCTGAAATTCTCCCAATGCACACCTGGCAGGAGAATTTTAACAGATAATCAGCCAGGTGTGGTGGTTCATTTCTGGAATTCCAACCCTCATAAGATTAAGGCAGAATAGTAAGCTTGATGCCAGGGTGGACTACATAATGAGACCTTGTCGGAAAAACAAACTAACCTTATATTCCAGTACCTTAGAGTGATCAATTGAAATTGCCTGTACCACCCTCCTCCATTCCTGAGACCTGCTTCCCGGAGACAGCTAGTCTTCCTTATTTTATTTTCTGCCATTTATATCCATATTTCTGAAGCATATGCTAACATAACTTTTTAAATTTTCAATTATGGACACTACCTATGACTTCCTACCTGGCGAAGATGAAGATTTAGCTATTTTATAGCTACACTTACTATTCTACCAATATAGATATATTATAGCTTTTATTATTTTTGATGACTTAAATAGTGTTTCCATCTCCTATACTCTAGTGTACTATAATTTTATTTCTTTTCTTATTTTTATAAACCTCTTCATTTTTCCTAGAGTTAATGATTGCCTTTTTACTTTTTCTTTGCTAGCTCTTCTTCATCATGTATTTGAGGGGCTGGAGAGATGGCTCAGCGGTTAAGGCACTTGCCTCTAGTGCCTAAGGCCCGGAGTTCAATTCCCCAGGACCCACATAAGCCAGACCCATCATGTATTTGACACTGAATCTTGACTGAGCACCTGGTAGAACTGCAAACTGCTTCTCAATGGAACCTTCTATACAGGACCCTCTATAAATCCATTTCCCCCTCCTCAAAAGCCTCCTTCTAGACCCCTTCTTCTTCCTTAAGTAGCTACATCGCTGTCATCCTGGTCGCTTCTTTAGGATCATCCTGGGAATTCTGTTGCTTTTTGCCTATGTCTTTAACTCCTCTTATTTGGACCCCATGTTTTAGTCTTGCTTGGATTGAATACGCATTTTGAAGGAATTTGTCTTGCACTAGCTTTCTGAGGAAGTGAAATAAAAATACATTAGTTGTTGGGCTACAGCCTGGGCTAGAGAAAGACTGCCTCAAAAACAAAACACACACACACACACACACACACACACACACACACACACACACACACTCTTAATCTGATGGGAAGATGACCTATATAAAAGATGTTCATACAATGAAGTTTTTAACAAAATAAATAAATCAAAAAATACTAAATACTAAACAGTTCATAGCAAAAAGGAACTAAACTAAATACTAAATACTAAACAGTTCATAGCAAAAAAGAAAAAAAACAAAAAACATTTCTCATAAGTGCTCACAGTTGATGACTGTAATTGATGACAGAATTCCAGGCTGGGATTCGTGGATGTGCTCCAGTTCTGTTCTCTCTGCAGGCCTTCCGTTATCCTTTCGAGGAACTCTTAGGTCTTCTCTCTATTCCTGAACCTCTCGTGCTTTGTTCACAACACGTTCATCACCAAAAAGGCTCCCTCGGGGTGGGCACTGTTTCATTTAGTTTCCTCTTTTTCCCACACCCTGACAGCCATTGATTTACTTTCTGTCCTTCTAAGTTCCTTGGCATTTTGTATAGTTTTTATAGAAGTGAGCTGAGCATTGTGGTAAACACTATAGTTCCAGCACTTTGGAGGCTGAGGCAGGAAGGTTGTGTGTGAGATGCCACTTTGGACTCTAGTATCGACATCCTAGACCCCCAGCCCCCTGCCACACACACACACACACACACACACACACACACACACACACACACAGCCTACATAGACATCTCCAAGTTATATTTATTTAGCTTATTTTGAAGTTTATTAGTTTTTGTTTGTTTGATTTTTTTTTGTTTGTTTTTTTTTTGTTTTTTGAGGTAGGGTCTCACTCTAGCCCAGGCTGACCTGAAATTCACTATTTAGTCTCAGGCTGGCCTCAAACTAATGGCAATTCTCTGCCTCCCAAGTGCTGGGATTAAAGGCATGCCCCACCACACATGCCTGGCTTATTATTTTATTTAACATATCAGTAGTTTCTTTCCATTGCTGAGAATCCCATTTCATAGAGTGACCAAATTTTGTTTACTTATAAATAGATGTATAATTTCTGCTATTGAAAAAAGAACTGTTGTAAATGTAAGGTGCCTGTCATTTGGCATATATTTTCATTTTTTGTAGTTGATATTTAGGAGCATATTTATTTAGTCTTATAGTAAGGCTTTGAAGTTTTAAGAAACTATTGGAGGTTTTCCAAATTTGTTACACCATTTTGCATTTATATTATCAGTGTATGAGATTTGAAGTCATCATTGATTCTTGCCAACACTTGGAAGTTGCCATCTCTCACAGTTTAGTGGTTCCAGAGGGATGTGTACTTGCATCTCACTATGATTTGAAATTGTGTTTCTCAATATTTATGTAATATTTTGTCCATGTTGTGTATGTGTGTAGGTATGTGTGTGAGTGTGGGCACATGCGTGCACAGTGTGCATTTAGAGTTCAGAGGAAAACCTTGGGTAGCAGTCCTCACCTTCCACATTGTTTGAAGCAGGGTGCCTCACGGCTCACTGCTGCAGTGTCCAGGCTAGCTGGCCCATGGACTTCAAGGGGTTCTGCTCTCTCCTCCTCCCATCTCTCCATAGCAGGGCTGGAATCACAGACATGCGCCACCACACTTGGTTTTACATGGACTTGTAGTTGCCTTCTCACGCTGGGACAAAGCACCTAACCAAACAGTCTCAAGGGGAAGCTTCATGATGGCAAGGGAAAGCACGATACAAGCAGAGGCTGGATATCACCTCTGCCAAAGCAGGTGGACACCACCAACAGTAGAATGAGCCAAACTCTAGCAAGGGGAGCTGGCTATAACATCTCTAAGCCTGCCTCCAACAACACACCTCCTCCAACAAGGCTCCATCTTCCAAATTTCTATCAGCTGGGGACAAAGCATTCACTCCACAGGAGTTTATGGGGACACCTGATTCAAAACACCAAACGTGGGTTCTGGGAATTCAAATTCAGCTACTTACACTTGCGTAACAAAGCACTTGATCCACTGAGCAGCCTCTCCCCAGAGCTTGCCCAGGTTTTGCTGGACTATTTTTCTTATGATGTTTTAAATGATATGCAGAGTCCTTTGTCAGATCAGTACAAGTGTTTCTCCCAATCAGTGGCTCATCATGTGATTTGTAACCTACTTACATTATTATTGGAAATTATTTGTCCGAGAGCAAAATGTAGTCATTGGGCTCTGATCATATCACCACATTCTCCCATGCAGCAGCTTGTTGACTGTGCCCTAGTAGGGATCAAATTCATGGCCTTATGCACATCAGGCAAGGGCTCTCTCTACCCCTGAGCCGTACTCCACCCCAAGCTGTCTTCACCTTTCAGTTCCTCTACCTCAACTTTGCACTTCTAGGGTTACAGGCTAGCACCACCATGCTTGGCTTCAACAGTTTTTACTCGGTATTTTTAGCTACTCAACCATATTATTAATAAGAAGAAATATATTTAGTTTTCTTTTCTGATATTTATAATGATTATTTCAATTTTATTTTCTTCTCTCTCTCTTTTTTTTTTTTTTAAACCTTCAAAACAATGATTTGGCTTTTTAGGATTGTCCTTTAGTGTTTTATAGCCAGAATGATTTTGCATTCAGTTTTTAGCTAGTAATTATGATTATGTTCAAGTAGTTTTGATCTGATTTACATAGATAGTTTTAAAATTAGAGTCAGGCATGCTGGCACAAACCTTCAATCCCAGCATTCAGGAGGCAGAGGTAGAAGGATCACTGTGAGTTAACGGCCAGTCTGAAACTACATAGTGATTTCCAGGTCAGCCTGGGTTAGATCAAGAACCTACGTCAAGCTGGGTGTGGTGACACACGCCTTTAATCCCAGGCAGAGGTAGAAGGATTGCCATGAGTTTGAGGCCACCCTGAGACTACATAGTGAATTCCAGGTCAGCCTGGACTAGAGCAAGACCCTACCTCGAAAAAAAAAAAAAAGACCCTATGTCCAAAAAAAAAAAAAACCAGAAAAAAATAGAAATGACTGTTAAATTTTATTATAGTTACTTAGCAGTTGATATATTATTTTTCTGATTTAATCAGTTTAATAAATTATAAATTGTAAGTTTCTGATACTCAATCTTCTCATTCTGGGATGGCCATTATACTGGTCAACTTGTTTATGTTTCGTTCAGAACTCTTGCATTTGTCTCATACATTAAATTAATACGTCCTCTCCTCTCATCACCTTTTCTTAATGGTTTGCATCAGGGTAACTACATTAAAACTATATAATCCCAGCACTTGGCAGGCAAAGGTAGTAGAATTTACTTTGAGTTTGAGGTCAGCCATCAAAATGAGTTCCAGGTCATCCTGGGCTAGAGTGAGACCCTACCTTGAAAACAAACAAACAAACAAACAAAAGACTATATAAAGAAAACTGTGATGATTGAAAAACATGAAAAGAAATACTCAGAGATAAATCTGACAAGTCATTTAAGACATTTACACTAAAACCTTTAAAATATAGGAGAGATACTAAGGAAGACCTGCATAAATAGAGATATATCTCGTTCATGGCATAGATACAATATTATTAGGATATCAATTTGTCCCAAAGATCCATTCACTCCCAATCAAAAAATCTATAGGCATTTTTTTTGGTTTAGATATTCATGTTAATTCTGATATTCAAAGTACCAAAAGTAGGTCATTGAACTCTGAAAAAAAAATCTAACTTGATGACTTGCATTATTTTAAGATATTATTAAAGCTAAACAAGATTGTGATATCAGTATAAAGATGGAGCAGAATAGAGTATTCAGAACTAGTGCAAACTGGTGGTCAACAATGGCACAAAAGCATCCAGTGAAGAAAGGACAGGGAGGAGTGTGCATGTGTGTGTCTATAAGTGTACATATGTGCATATGTATGTGTTGGCCATGGGATAGCCTCTGCATTATTTCCCAGGCATTGTTCAAGTTTTTAAAGTCAGAGTCTCTCACCTGCCTAGAACTAAACAAGTAAGCTAGATCAAGGGGGCCAGCAAGCCTCAGAGAGCCTCCTGTTTCTGCCTTCCTTGTGCTGGGATTATAAGTGTACACAACCATGCCCAGCTTTTAAGACCATGGTTTCTGGGGATGGAACTTGGGTCCTTATGCTTGCAAGATAAGCACTTTGCTGATGACTTTAAAATGTAACAAGAGCTGAGGAGGTGGATGAGCAGTTAAAGGTGCATGTTTGCTCTGCCAGCCTGGGTTCCATTCCCAGTACCCACATAAAGCCAGGTGCACATATGACACATATGTCTGGAGTTTATTTGCAGCAGCAAGAGTGTCTGGCATACCCATTCTTTCTTTCTTTCTTTCTTTCTCTCTCTCCCTCTCATAAATAAATAAAAATTGCAAGACTTATTCTTAAATAAAAACTGATCAGATGATATAAAATGAAACTGTTATAAGAACTTATTGATAGTTCAGCAAATTAAGAGATAAAAATACTTTAATCTGACAAAGTTCACCTCTGGAAAACCTACAGCTAATATACTTAATGGTTAGCACTTGAATGCTTCCCCCAAAGACTGAGAACATTGTACAGATGCCTTATTCTTACATTTCTATCCGACACTGCTCTAAAGGATCCCAGCCATTGTAATAAAGTACGACAACTAAATAAAAGTCATAACTATAAGAAAAAAGAAAATTCTATATTTGCTGAAAACATGATCATTTATGTAGGAAATACTAAGGACTCTATAGCCATGAGAACTAATTAGTAAATGTAATATTATTAGACATAACCAGTAGAAGAAAATCAATTATACATTTATACATACATATATACATATAGTCACAGGCAACTTTAAAACTAAATTACAAAAGCCTGTTCCATTTAAAACAGTTCAAATACATAAAATACATATGAACAAAATCACCGTAAGTTGTTTATGACTTCTCTATGAGGACTGTGAAACAAATATCAAGAGAAAAATGTTAAGTCCTAAATAAATGGAAAGACACACCATGCAACAAATTGAAATTCAATACTGTTGGTGTGTAAATTGTTCCCAAATTGATTTATGGATTCACAACAATACCAATCTAAATCCCAGTAGGCAATTTTAAAGAAATTGGCAAGTTGGTTTTAAAGTGCATACGAAAATTCAAGTTAAATCACAAACACAATTTTTTAAAAGAGTAAAATAGGAAGAAGTAACTTCCAATTTCCATTTATAAAATTACAAAAATAAATTAATTAAAGGATAAATGGATACACAGATCAATACAACAGAATAGAGAATACTAACAGGTATATGGTTAACTGATGTTTTAAAAATGCAGGAAAATTCTACAGGTAAAGGAAAGTCTTTTCAAGAAATGATACTAGAATATTTGATTTTCTGTGAGGGAAGAAAATGGACACAGACATTTATCTTACATTGTACACCAAGGTAAACCCCAAATGGATAACATACCTAATCATAGAAGGTAAAAACAAAATAGGAGAAAAAAAAATCTTTATAAACTTGGAAGAGACGTTTCACAGAAAGACGTGCAAGCTATAAAGCAGACAACTGAGAAGTTAGACTTTAGCAAAAATTTTAAGATTTCGTTTTTAAAAATATACCATTAAACAGGGCTGAAGAGATGGCTTAGTGGTTAAGGCATTTGCCTGCAATGCAGAAGGACCAGAGTTTGATTCCCCAGTGCCCATATAAATCCAGATACACACATGGTCTGGAGTTCATTTGCAGTGGCTGGAGGCCCTGGTGCACCTCTGTCTGCCTCTCTCTCTCTCTTTTTCTCTCTCTCTCTCTCTCTCTCTCTCTCTCTGTGTGTCTCTGTCTTAAATAAATAAAATATGAATATATATTATTAAACAAACAAAAATACACTGTATAGCAAAAGACTTTTATCAAAGAGACAGAAAGAACTCTTATAAATTAATAAAACAGCAACAAAAGTTTTTAAAGGGCGGTGGGTTTGAGCAAATAAGACGCCAAAGTGTTCCAACTGCACAAGAAGTGGTCCCAAGAGTCAATGGATGAGACTGCAGGAAATAAAAGTTTGTGCACAGCAACAAAAATTACCAGCAGAGAAATCAGGGAGCCAATAGGATGGGAGAAACTCTCTGCCAAGAATTCCTCTGACAGGACTCCAATATCTAAAGTAAATCAAGAACTGCAAATTTTTTAAAAATATTTTATTTATTCATTTCAAGCAGAGAGAGAGAGAGAGAGAGAGAGAGAGAGAGAGAGAGAGAGAGCACCAGGACCACCACCTTGTGGGTCTGGCTTATGTGGGTCCTGGGGAATTGAACCAGGGGCCTTAGGCACTGGAGGCAAGTGTCTTAATCGCTGAACCATCTCACCAGCCCAAGAGCTGCAAATTTTAAACACCCCAAAACAAACAAACAGAAATAAATCAACAAACCTGCCAATCAATAAATGGGCTAGTGAAATGAAGACACTTCTCAAAAGAAAAAATACAAATGGCCAACAGACATTTAACAAATGTTCAACATCCCTGATCAACAGACATACGAATTAAAAGCACTCTGAGATTTCATCCCACCTGGCCAGAATGGCTGTCATCAAGAAAACTAATGACAGGTACCATCATAAGATTGCTCATACACTGTACCTAATTAAGGATAATAAAGATATAAAAGAAAAAAGAAAACCAATGACAAGAAATGCTGGTGAGGGTATGGGGAGAAAGGACCTCTTATTCACTGTTGGTGGGAGTCTAAACTAGTGCGGCCACTATGAGAATATCACTGTGGAGGTTTCTCAAAAAATTAAAAACCCAACTACCATATGACCCAGCCATACCTCGTGGGAATAGACCCAGAGGACTCGATCCTGCCTCAGAGACACTTGCTCATCACGTTCATCGCTGCTCTGTTCACAACAGCAAGGAGATGGAATCAACCTAGATGTCCATCAAGTGATGACTAATGACGATTGGTACCTATGCACGATGGAGTTTTGCTTAGCTGTAAAGAAAGTTATGAATTTTGCAGAAAAATGGATAAAATTGAGAAAAAAATCATACTAAGTGAGGTAACCCAGGCCCAGAAAGCTACAAAGGTCACATGTTCCTCCCATATGTGAAGACGAACTACTAATGTTTGTATGTATGTAAATAAGGGAATGTGAGAGTGAGTATGAGCTATGATTCAAGATACACGACCATGAGAGGGGAAGAAGAGATGATGAAAATCGGTGGGGAAGATACAAGGAAATATGTAATATGAAACCAAAGGAGGTTATCTGGGGAGGAAAGGCAGCAGGGATAAAGGGAATGAGGAAAGGAAAAAAAAACAAAAGTTGTTTGAAAAGAACATATTGATACCTAATTCTCTGCATGTGAATAAAAATACCGTTTTCTAAAGAAAAGAATGGTAAACAAAGCCAGCCAGGCCTTTAGACGCAGGCCTATAATCCCAACTACATGGGAAGCTGAAGGCAAGAGGATCCCAAATCAAAGCCTGCCTGGATTAGAATAGAGGGGAAAGAGGGTTGACTTGCCTAGAATGGGTTCAATCCCCAGCATTACACACACACACACACACCAAAAAAGAATAAAGAAAAAAAGGAACGGTGGATAACATTCATTCATCTATTACAAGGAAATACAAATTAAAACCATAGATTTTATAGCGTACTCTTGAAATTAGCTTAAATTAATGGACAATATTAAATGTTGAAGAGGGCATGAGCAAATAGAACCTCCTATTCTACTGGGAAAAAAATGTAAAATGGTATAATCACCTTGGAAAATGTTCTGGAAGGTTTTCAAAAGTTAAGTAAATACCAACATATCCAGCCATCCTATTAAGTGCTTACTCAGAAGTAATGAAAACATACCCCAAAGGCTTCTATGTGGACATGCATTGTATCTTCATTCACAGAAGCAATCCAAATGTCCAAAAGTGGGGAATGGATCAACAAAAGGTGAGACAGTGGAATCTAATTAATAAGAGAAATGAAATTCTGAGGCTCAGTAAAGTGAGAAAAGTTCAAAATCATTATCCTGAGTCAAGGAAGCTGGATTCAAAATGTGCACAATGTATGACTCCATTTACAGAAAATTCTAGAAAATGCAAAGTATGTTGTAGTGATAAACCCAGTCAATGGTCAGCTGGAACACAAGGTTCTTGATAATATTCTGCAATCCTGAGAGCAATGGTTCTAGATATATCCATTTGTTTAAAATCATTGAACATATGTGTCACCATCAGCCACATGCCACTGGGATGAATCTCCAAACCTGGCACAATTTGGGGGAGGAAAGGATTTATTGAAACTATAGATTAAGGGGAAGTTCCGTAACAGTGAAAGAGGCTGGCCCTCTTTCATAGGTCCGAGCAGAGAGAAAAACCCATCACCAACACCACACACACAGAATAGCAAACAGGCAGGAGGGCCAAAGAGAATTTCTTCTCCTTTATATAGGCTTAGGTTGGGGTATTGCAACCCTATCCCAGACTTAATGGCTTCCTGAGTCTCTGGAATTTCCTTCCTGCATGGCACACACAGAAAAGGATGTTTACTTCCAGCTTCTCTGAGCTTCTTTACATCTTGCCCCTTGCTGAGAGGCTGCTTTCTTATAAATATCCTCAGAGACCCATCCAAGATAATTAAAAACATACCAGTTGACAACAAAACCTAACCATCACAGTGTGTAAATTATTCCTCACCAAATTTGAAAAGTTATTTTCCGGGCTGGAGAGATGGCTCGGCGGTTGAGGCACTTGCCTTCAGTGCCTAGGGCCCCCGGTTCAGTTCCCCAGGGCCCACATGTGCCAGACCCACAGGGTGGTGGCTCTGGTGCTCTCTCTCTCTCTCTCTCTCTCTCTCTCTCTCTCTCTCTCTGCTTGAAAATGAATAAATAAAATGTTTTAAAAAAAAAAAGAAAAGTTATTTTCCAATCCTGTCTCATCTTTTTTATTGTGTTGTTGTTGTTTGAGACAGGGTTTCATATAGCCCAGGCTGACCTCAAACTCATATTCATTATGGAGTCAAAGATGACCTTGAACTCCTGATCCTTCTAAATTCATCTCTCAAGTGCTGGGGTTATAGGCATGTGCCGCCCAGCCCAACTCTGTCATTATTGTTAGTGTATTTTAATAAAATACACATTAAATTTTAAAACTGTTTTATCCACATTTATTTTGTATTCTATATCGAATAGGCACTGGTAATTTCATTCTAGGTGATCTAAGTCTATTCACTTGTAGAAGATCATTTCCTTATGTGATTGGTGAGCTTGGACTGAAAGCCATAATCTCCTTCATCCTCCTCCCTGAAGCCCTGGAGTCTAACCTGATGATGTTTGGTTTGCTTCTGTTGGGAAACATGGGAACTACTGAGCAGATAGTACACAGGATTGTTTCTAAGTTTTCTGGCTTCCAAATGAGACTCTCATTCAAGCCCTCCCCTTGCCTGCAGCCCAGAATGGAGCCCACCTGGGTGCTTCCCTGGACCTCACACCCTCTTCCTACTATGGTCCCCACATCCAAAGGATTCCTCTTACTTCCTGCAAGCTCAGCTATATGGTGTCAAGTATGATCCACAGAGAGTCAGTTTTTACCGCAAAAGGAATCTTCAATGAGTCCATCAGATTGCTGGAAAAGGCATGTCTACACTTACCTCAGAGAAAAGAGAACTAAACTCTACGGGGTAAACTGGTAGCTCTGAGTCCACAACTGCTCGTGGGCAGTGCAGCTAAGTGTTACCCACAGACTGCCATCCACTGTGTGCTAAGTGCAAGGAAAGCTATGTTATGATGCAGAGATAACTGCAGATTACATCAGGGAATGACTGACTCACTCACAGAACAACCCAGACCTTCCTATTTATCCCAACAAAAATAAGTCAAAACAAGGACAACTTTACACTTGTCACTATCTCTTTTCAATCCCCTCTGGATTTTTACCCAGGTTATATTTTATTGATCCTTAGAAATGAGTTGATACTAGAAATTAGTTGATACAAATTTAAAAATTTTGATATTGCACATCCAGTCTGTTTTGAATGGAATAGATTCCTTAAGATGATGATGGGGTCCCCTGAGGGTTTCTGAGGTTGATAGCGGTTGGGGAGCTGTGACTAATTCCAGCTCCCTGCTCCCATCTCTCCATGAAAAAGTGAAGCAAAAGTTCATTGAATCTTTTAATTAATATGCAAGCTGAAAAAAAAATATGCAAGCTGAGTCTCAAGTCCAAGGGAGAACCTAATTCTACTTGTATTTGCATCTGTCAGGTGATAAAAGAATAAATCCTGGGATAGAACAGGGGAAAACATGATTGTGTATAGATAATACTGTTATCATTTATTAAGTCCCCACCCTATACCAGGAACTGAAGGAAAATTTTGTTTTTCTGGAGGACTGTAGCAGTTTATTGTTCTGGTTTATGATCTTGGTCTGAATTCAGATAAAGCAGCCACGAGCCAGCATCCGATTCCCACATCCTTTCCCTGTAACCCAGATGTGGAGCCGGACTCACTCTCCAAGTCCTGTTCTTAGTTTGAAAGGTATGCTACTCTATTCACAAACACTGCTTTGTTTAGCCAATCAGGAAATGGAAATTAAGAGAATGTTTTGTCCTGCTCTATTTGATTGAATGGACTTGACCGAATTACTGGGAGACAGAATTTTTTTCTGGCTCTAGTCTGTATCACATACAAATATTATCTGGTGGCTTTCCTCGGCTGGGCAGCTAGGGATGGCTAATGACAGAGCCATCGCCAAATCCCAGCCAGCCTCCTCTGGCTTTGAACTCAACTTGGGGACGTGACAGGACCTGGCAAAAATGGAAATACCTTCTCTGACATTTTTGCCCATGTTTTCTAAATTCACTTTCAGATAAGGGCGGCGAGTTTGCGAGAGTGGGAAGTGCTGACAGCGTGTGCTCCGGTACAGAATTCTCCCTGGCACTCTCATTATCCGTTCCTTCTCGACTTCAGTATCACATGTAGCCATGTGTAGAATCATAAAATAATTATGCAGTGTACAAGCTTTCTGGGAGCATGTACCACTGTTTTCCTAATTCTTTATCTCTCCCATTGATCGTGGTGTGTGTGCATTGATCCAAGTCGGCCATCTGGTTAGGCAAGATAAGCATGCTAGTGTCTTTGCATTGCACTGTGGCGCTGGGAGGGGGCACATTTTGGCTGAAGGGAATTACGGGGGCAGGGTTAGCCCTCTTCCTAGGAGAAAACGGAATTTTAAATGCAGTGTTGCAGCTGTATGGACCATGTTGCTAACTTCTGTGTTTGCCATGAACTGGGTAGATTTTTCTTCTTGTTCACATTGCCTCCAAAGGTACAGAGATGCCTTGTATGAAAGGAAGGGAGGGGGCGGGGGGAGTGAGAGAAGATTCATTTTGAACACATGTTAGATTTGTAAGTGACCGAGACATTACAGGATTTCTAACCGGTGACATGGTTTCACAGGACTACAAAAGGCTGCAGGCTGAAAATAGCATTTTCCACGGAGACTCCTTGCCCCCCCCCCCCCCCCCCCCCCCCCCCCCCCCCCCCCCCGTCCCCAAACACAATGATTTCTGAGAGGGAAAAAAATATTTGTACTAGAAGAAGTTTAAAAAAATAGAAAAAAATTACATGTGTATCATAGCAGAAAGAATTTCTGCATGAAGCCCAGCTCAGAGCTGGGGATCCCCTCTCCATTCGTTCGTGTCTCTCTCTCTCTCTCTCTCTCTCTCTCTCTCTCTCTCTCTCTCTCTCTCTCTCTCTCTCTCTCTCTCTTTCACGGATTGAAATGAATGTTTGTCCTAAGTTTAGGACCACTGGGACTGACTGAATGTGCTGTTGAATTAAAGAGACTTTTTTTCCAGCCCTGTCGGCCACCGTTGTTTCCCCGAATTTGATTGCGGCCATTGTTGTCTCATATTTTGCAAATGTGTGGAAGACTCAAAAGCTTTTCCTCTAAAATTGAACAATTCTGTCAAAAAAGATTAGTTCTATTTTGTCTGCTGGGTGCTGACTATTCATGAACGTAAAGAGAGAGGGCTTGGGTATCATACTAAGTTGCTAAGGTGGCTGGATCGGGGCTATTAACTTGAGGGTCCAAACTAGTCTACAAAAGAGCAGCAGAGGGAGCGAGAGGCGGCCTGCCATGTGTTCAGCTATACCTTCTTTAGCTGCCCATTTATTTCTTTTGTCACCAGAACTTTTATTGTCATACAGTTGAAAAAAATGTTAGACACAAGCTTCAGGCAGCAGCAAGCAGAAAAAAGGATTAGCATATCACTAGGGTCATCTTACACTGAATGAGATTCTTTTCAGGATGTATAATTAGCGAATACAGTCTTTTTTTTCTTGAGCCTATGGACAAGGGGAAAAAAACAGAGCTCAAATCTGTGGTTAGAATATTAGAGGAAAAAAAAGACACTTGCCAATTTCAGAGAGATCTATCCATATTAACTGTTTCCACACGTAGCCTTTGCAATTCCCTCAAGAAATGTCTGGTTGAATGGGGAAACTTACTATGAATTCCTGTCATTGTCCCAGGTTTTCTAAGAGGGAAATGTGTAGTTGGACACATTCAAAATTTTAGATGGATGAAGTCGGATTCAGAATTAAATGAATGTCGAAAAACTTTGCTGATCAGTAAGAATGAAAAGGAAATGGGTGGTTTTCACACGATGACCTTGAGCTTCTGAAGAAGGTACTTGGACAGTAACTGAAGACAGTACCAGGAAACTGAAGGCGACAAAATGAACATGTTGTGTTATTAATTCTCTGAGGCTCATTCAAAGCCCCCCCAAACCCTGTAATTCATGGATATACATTTATCAGAAGTAAGAAACTGGGAACCTGGGATCACTTTCCTTCTCTCTTCTGTCTTTTCTAAATTGAGCACTTAAGCACTTTTACTTATAGAATAACATGTAAAACACATACATAAGAGCAGATTTTTCAAATCAGCTCACAAGAGACTGATTATATGTCCATACTTCTAGATACATCTGCTTTAAAGACGTGCAGAGAGATAAAGGAGGACAGTGAGGACTTTTTTCCCCTAAAAGTTTATTTTTAAGAATTAGCCGAATATTCACAAGAAGTAAAAGCGTTATTTGTGTGTCCCTATAAGATTTTGTAGGTCGCTGACATTTCTATGTAACAGACATGTTTTTATCTTGGTTTGTGTTCTTCGGAATTTTTTACTGGAATTTTAGTATTTATCTTTATTTCTTTCCTGCTTGCCTGGGGAGTGTGTCACCCTGCTTTGCTGTCCTCTCCCCAAGAAAAACCCAGAGCCGGGCTTGACTGGCTGGACTCCATTTCACACTTGCTAAGGACTTTCTTTGCTTATTCTTTGTGGTGGAAAATGTAAACATAAGCTCATTTTCACTGTTGACAAGAGGCGGTGGGCACTAGGGTCCATGGGCAGTTGTTGATGAGAGCCAGTGGACATCAGGGTTCATAGGCAGTGGTTATTTTGACTTCAACCACCCTTGAAGACACAGGAGAATGCCACCAAGCTCTTCCTTGGACTGCGACAGGCCAGGCAGGCTCTTAATTTATTCTTTTATTGCTTCTGGCTTGGAATTTTGAGGTCTAAAAACAAAATGGTTTGGCAAGAAACTGTGAACCTACATAGTGGAAGGGACTCAATTGTGTTTATCTTCATCTAGGGAAAATCACTTTAGCTTGCATGGGTTAGGTCTCCATGGAAGTTGATGCATGGAATTAGAAGCATGGCAAGAAACAAAGAATGAAAACTAGGAAATTAATATTAAACAATGGGTCTCAGAATATCACTGTCTGTTTTCTTTCAATATCATAGCAACACTTTTTGGAAATCACTTTGTTATTTTTGCATTTGTAATTTATAAGCACTTGTATTTTTCTCTGACATTTATTTGTGAACCAAAAAAAAAAAAAAATTCAACACCTGCAAGAAACATTTGCTCTTGCCCCTAACCAAGACGGTCTTAAGTTGCTAACACTTATGCTAATTGGTTAAGGACCCAGTTTAATCAGACTTGTGATTTGCTGTCCCCAAATCATTAGCTATTTAATTAGTCCCATACCAGTCTGCCTTCCACCTACTCAACGCACGCTACCAGCATTCGTCCCATGAACACATATCCATCCCTACGTGGTGCAGAGATTCGAACACCCTCCCAGGTCAGCCTCAGAAACATGGCTCTTAATGGTCTAGAGAAGATAATAAAAGATTACACTTAAGCCTAGAGTCCATAGCGCTGAAGTCAGAGAATTGTAATATCGAGCCAGCATAGAACACCCATTGCTGGGTAAACTGAAAATGACCTCAGGAGCTTCTCAGGGAGGGCTTGATTTTTGTTTTGGGTTTAACAGGGATGGGATGGAGCTGTGGAAAGCTCGCTAAGAAGCAAGTAGGCTACTCTGGCCCCCTGGCATGACGCCATGGAGGGAGGCAGGCCAGGAACGCAAGGGCATGACTGCAGCCAAGAATTCAGACAATGGACAGAGAGAAGAGAGTAGAGAGTAGAGACAAGTGGCTATGGCAGAGGTAAGGACAAATTTGCTATTTTAGGGTTTTGTGAAGGTCAAAAACATAAACAACTAGAATATATTTCTGAATAGCAAGCCTAACAACCTGGGTTTGCGTCCCCAGTCCCCATGTAAAGCCAGGTATGTGCATCTGGAATTTGTTTGTAGTGGCTAGAGCCCTTCTCCTTTCTCTCTCTCTGCTTGCAAATAAATAAACTAATTTTTTACAAAATTTGTTTTTTAAAAAATACATAGTTTTCTAATCTTTTTTTATTCATTTTCTAACAGAGAGAGAGAGAGAGAGAGAGAGAGAGAGAGCGCACCAGGGCCACCACGTTGTGGGTCTGGCTTATGTGGGTCCTGGGGAATTGAACCCCGGGGCCTTAGGCACTGGAGGCAAGTGCCTTAACCGCTGAGCCATCTCTCCAGCCCCATAGTTTTCTAATCTTAACATAATCTGTACATTTTGCCTCATCAATGTGTTATGTTTTCTCCATGGAATAATTTAATACGTTCTACATTGTGAACATAGTTTTAGTATGATGTTTGAATCAACCTACTTGGCCTTCCTTTTTTGTCTGCTTCATGGGTGGTTTTTTGAGAAAGGCTTCCTTGTGTGGCGCTCATCCAAAGTTCACTATGTAGCCTAGGCTAGCCTGGAACTCATGATCCTCTAGTCTCTGCCAGCATGGCAAGCATGTGTCCATCACACCAGGCAGGCGTCAATGGGTGAGGATCTTTGTTTTGCTTTGTTTTAGGTGCTGGGGATGGAACCTGGGCCTATGTATGCCATGGAAAGAGCCGTAGCACTGACCTACATTGCCAGCTCCTCCCTGACCTTTCTGGGATATAGCCATAATGTCCCTTCGTAATGGCAGGAGCTATTTAAGACAACATGTAAGGAGTTCAGTTCCATTCAGTCATTAAATACCATTAGCTAACTAGTTTGGGATTGCGGCTAGGTATGCTTGCAGAGACACACGATTCTGTAAAATGTGAGGGTTGTAAGTATGACTCAAGCCTTATGGACTACAATAGGCCTCTTATTGGGGAAGAAAAAGAGACTTAGCATTTTAAATTTGTAATGCCATAGTTCACTTCTTTTAAATATCAGTTTATTTTAATGCATGCAACTTGGGCTTTTTAAATAGCTTTTTGCAGATAGAACCCAAATTGTTTATTCTTCTAAATGTCACTTACTCATATAACTAAATCCACTGGCCTTTTTGACATTGTGCGCATACACAGCTCTTAAGAAAGGGGATGTCCTACTTTTAGGAGTAGACATTGTTGTGATGAAGATAAGATAAGCATGTGTCATGTTTTTATGATTTGATAGAAATTTGGTCCTCTATCAGGTAACTGGTAGGGTTGGTGATATAACTAATGTCATTTCTTTAAAAGCTAATACTATGAATTATTCATGTCCAACATACTTGTGTGGTATTTAAAAATATT
>PVHP010009621.1:0-49946 GCA_004024765.1 Zapus hudsonius
CTCTCTCTCTCTCTCTCTCTCTCTCTCTCTCTCTCTCTCTCTCTGCTTGCAAATCACTTTTTTAAGTGGAGCACCTTTATGTTAACTTTATCCGAGTATGGCTTCCTTAGTTCCTATGTCTCAGTGCTTTAAGTGTATCTGACTTGTATGCATGTGCATGTGTGTGCATACATGTCTAGGGTCTAGGTTAGGAAAACAGCAGACAACCGGGGCTGTACTCATTTGTTTCTGGCATGTGTTTGTATGTTCATATCCGTATGGTCACATACACTTACTTGGGTGTGTGTGCATATGGAGGCCAGAGGTGGGTGACGTGTGTCTCCCTCTATTGCTTCTCGTCCTTTCTTAATGAGTCAAGGTCTCTCACCAATTAGACAATCTTATGAACAAGCCTGGAATATCACTTGACTCCACCTCCCTAGTTCTGAGATCACAGGAACATGCCACCATGACTGGAGGTTTTTATGTAACTGTCGGAGGATCCAAAACTCAGGTCCTCATCCTTATATGGCAGTTTACCCACTGAGCCATCTCCCCAAACTCTTCATTTCTCTTTAGGCTCTGGGGAAGTACAGGCAGCAGCCATGCCTCCGTCTGAAGAGTCTACTCTCCCTGCCCTGGATTTCAGACCTTGACCAATAGCTGCGAAGATCTCCCTTCTGTAACTAATGAGGATGCAGCCTTTGCTTGTACTGTTCTGGATTGCCCTGGCAACATGAATCATGGCAGGATACCTGCTGTGGGAGAATCCCTGGCCCCTGTTTCTTGCTGCTCAGACAGGATGTGGCTATATCCTGTCTCCATTACGTAGCTGTAGCTGCTCTTCAGAACCAGAGAGGTCAGAGCAGAGGATCCACTTTCCCACCAGGCCTGCCCTGCCAAGATGGGCTCTGCTAAGCCTGAGTGCCACAGTTATTGCCAGGGAGTCAAACACAGCAATCCAGTGCCTTGCCCTTGGATGGGGTCACCAATCAGTGTAGGTGCGCCAGGTTTGACAGCTTTATATAGAATTTGCCGCCTCTGACAGAAGCAGGGAGGAATGGCTAAAGTGCCAAATGAAATTCCATCTTGGTCCTTGTGCAGTCTCTCTGGATACTGGCGCCATTAGGCATCTCATGGTCCTGGCAAAGTCGGCAACTGGACTTACCCCAGGGTGCTTTTGGTTAGGCAAGTATTTCTGGGAACTTGAAAGCTCCCTGGGAAGCTGAAGGCTAAGAAGCAAGGGACCTTTTGTGTATGCAATGGGAGGGAGGGGGTAAGCCTCTCCACAGTGAGTAGAAGGTTGGGGATGCCAATTGGATTTGCCTCTAGATAGCTGAGCCCTCCTGTCATGACCATTTTTACAAGTTGAGGAACTTGGGGGTTTTGTTTATGTGGTGTGTGTGTGTGTGTATGTGTTGTGTGTGTTTGTATGTTTGCATGTTTGTGGGCAAACGTGTGTGCAGGTAGACATGCATGTGAAGGCCAGAGGTTGAAGTCAGGTGTCTTCTTCCATTGCTTTCCACTTTATTTATTTAGACGGGATCTCCCACTTGAACCCAGAACTCCCTGATTTGGCTAGCCTAGTTTGCCTAGTGATCTGTGTCTGCCTCCACCAGCACCCGCCTAGCATTGAGCAAACTTGGATTCTCCCACTTATACAGCAAGCATTTACCTTTGGAGCCATCTCCCCAGCCCAGTAGTCTAGTTTTACCTGATTATAAGCTTTTAAGATGAATTTCTCCACCCTAAAAGTTAATCTTTGAGGCAAAGATTTTGTGTGTTGGTAGAAGCCAGCATGGTTATGCATGCCTTTAATCCCAGCATTTGGGAGGCTGAGGTAGGATGGTCACCATGAGTTCAAGGCCAGCCTGGGCTGCAGAGTGAGTTCCAGGTCAGCCTGGGCTAAAGTGAGAGCCTGCTTGAAAAATATAAAGAAAATAAAATTAGTAGATGGTCAGAAATTGCCCACCTAAATGCCACACCAGTGTTTTATTCTTATGGTCACATGGAGTGTTGCAGTTTCCCCACATACACTACACTTACTAGCCTTTATCATCTTGGCCACATTGGTGGGTAGGAAACAGTGTCACTTTGAAATGTGCCTCTCTAATTCCAACTGAGGCTGAACATGTTTTCTGGCTTCCATAAGACATTGTATCTCATTCATGGGAAGTGCTTGCCAGAGCCCTGTCCATCTAGTCATCTGTCCATGAGTTACATGTAGCCTAGGTACTCACGGGCTGTGGATGAGAATTGCAATATTTCAGAGCCTCAGTTGTCCCCACTCCACTGAGGAGAATAACAAGCTACTTCATAGGAGCCACTTTGAGAACAGGAGCAAGGAAGCCTGGCACCATGCCCAGGTGATATCAAAGGTGGTGGTTGTTAACGGAATTGATCAAAGCAAACCTGGCCTGAGGATGTGGGTACTTTCACACATCTCCCTTGCAGATGGCTGGCTGTGGTTTCTTACATTTGATAATGTAACAACAACAGCAGTATTGCTTGTAGGCCAAGCCCTGGTAAGGACCTTGCCTGAGTAACCTCTGCATGCCTGGAGCAACTGGAGTTTGGCAGAAAAAACCTCAAGACTCTCAAGAGATTGCCTGGCTCAGGATTCCAATATACTGAGGGCAAAACCAGGCTGTGGACAGAGGCAATGAGATCCCGAAGCCAGATAGCCAAGGTCTGCTAGAGTAAGCATCAGGGCATGGGGAGGTCTGTTGGCAGTGGGCATGTGCAAACCAAGGCACCTGGACTCACTTCAGGAGCTGTGCCTGGACAAGTGCTTCAGTCACTAAGAGGGGCACATGTGACATTAACAATTGGAACCTGCCAGCCATCCCCTAGCTTCTTAACCAAGCCTGTTGGCACAACCCTGATCCATAGCCACCCACTATTACTGTATCCCTTTCCTGAACTCAAGCCTATACCACCCTGCACCCTGCCTGTGGTACTCTCTAATGGGCCCTCATACACCTGCCTGTGCTATCTGTCTTTCTAGATTCATCCTTCACAACAATGTACATCAGACCATTGGCTGTATGGATATTCCCCTCCTTCCCCCACACACACCTGCTTGTCTATCAAAGCCTAGTTTATAAAGCCCTATCTCACAGAGAAATTTCTCAACCCTAGAAATAAGCCATTCAATCCTATTCAAAGGGGGCACTTTCTCAACATGGTAAATTCCTGTGTTTGTTCACTTCTCAAGATCCTGACCTTCTAAACAGCTCTATGGTCCCTCTGGACCTTTGTCCTCTTGCTTGATACCTGGCACTCAGAGGTATGAGGTGAGCCAATTAGAAACAAGTGGGGGGGGCTAGAGAGATGGTTCAGTAAGTAAAGCACTTGCTGACAAGCATAAATGCCTGAGCTTGAATCCCCAGAATCCATGTAAAGCTAGATGCAGTAGCTCTAGGATCTGTAATCCCAGTGCACCTATGGTGAGATGGCAGGTGGAGATGGGAGAGTCACCAGAAGCTAGAATGTCAGCTGTCCTGACAAACAGAAATGTGAACAAGAGATCCTGCCTCAAACAGATGGAAGGCAAGGATTGACACCTGAGGTTGTCCTCTGACCTCCACATTCATGCAGGCACTCTCCACACACATGAATATGTGTATACACACAAACACACACACACATACACGCCTGCAGGTGATGATTACACAGAACACACTAAAGCCAACATGCTCAGAGCTGGCACCATTCCAAAGCCAAAGGCCTCTTCCAAAGGCCAGAAGTACCTTTGAAAAGTCACCCACAAGAGTTCCTAGGCCAGAACTTGATATATGCTGGGAAGCCCAAAAATAATAAAACACAGGGAATCAAATCAAAATGCATGCTAAGAAAGCAGCAAGAAGGCCCCAGAAATCACCTCTCACCAAAGCACAGAACAACACTCCTGTCTCCTCCTACTTTGTCCTCACCACCCTCTCAGTTTGGCACAAGAGTTCCTTGGCCAAGATAGTTCTTCATCTACTGTGACCCAGAGAAGTCAAGAGTCATACACTCCTGCTTTAGATCATTATATAATCTGACCTTCTGAGGGAGTGCTTGCCACTGCCCTCAGTTTTATAAATTTTAATTTTTGTACATTCTTCCAGAACAATGTTTCTGTACAGAAAATTCTTAGCCTGTGGTGGGAACAGACAAGGGCCTCTTTCCTGCCTGCTGGCTAGAACCCAGTACAAGCCTCTAGATTCCATGTGGGGAAGGTGGGGGTGGACAGAGCCTCACACCACTCCTCCGCACACTCTCCCAGTTGCTGGAGAGCTCTGTGCAAAACCACTTCCATGT
Source organism: Zapus hudsonius (assembly GCA_004024765.1). NCBI lineage: Eukaryota > Metazoa > Chordata > Mammalia > Rodentia > Dipodidae > Zapus > Zapus hudsonius. The sequence goes on from PVHP010009621.1 coordinate 4,285, forward strand.
CACAGAGAGTCCCCTGAGGTAGGGAGAGGACCTGTTACCACCTCAACCCCCAGCCCTAGGGTCCCTGTTCTTCATCCTGCCCTGATACCCTATATTCCCACCTCATCATGTTTCATTCATAACTTTATTTTTGTATTTACAGGCATGTTTGTATGTGTGGAGAATGCATGTGTATATTCAGGTGCATATGCATGTGTGTGTACATGTTTGTGAGGCCAGAGATCTGTGTTGGGTGTCTTCCTCAATTGCTCTCCACCTTATTTATTGAGACGCTTTCACTGAACTCAGAACTCACCGATGCAGCTAGTCAGAGTACCCCTAGGTTCTGCCTCTTGAGCACTGGGGTTAGGGACGCACATTACCAAGCTCAGTATTTACCTGGATGCTGGGGATCCAAACTCAGGTCCTCATGCTTGCATAGCAAGTACTTTAGCAAAGGAGCCCTCTCCCCCAGCCCCGTGTTCACAACTCTCAATGGCCCCTGAACATAGTCTCTCTTATTTCTGCTTCTATGTTGAAACCACACATGCGCCATCTCTTACAGATAAACCCACTGTGGTCACACATGATTTGAGACTCTGCAGGCACACTGCTGATTCCTTTCCAGGGCTAAGGGAAGGAACTTGCATTTCAGGGCACCATGCGAAGTAAACCCTGCATAGTACAGCCTCTGGTATCTAATTCTTCCCTGACACATGCTGGCCTACATCCTTATCTCTGTTTTAATGGGTGGTACTGCCTGACAGTCCTCACAGAGAGCCATCGCCAGAACTCCCTCATTCCCTTCAACATGTGTTGTGTGTGTTTATGAGGGAGTACTTCCAGCTGTCCCAAGACCCTGGCTCTGCCATTCTTCCTCCTGGGACTCTAGACTAGGGGATCAGCACATTTCATCCGCACCTGACAGAGCAGCCATACTCTTAGCAGAGTCCTGTGGGAAGGAAACCATGGTTTGCCAGATCCAAGCCTGAGAGAACAACCATGTCTCTCTGTCTTTCATGCTGGGGCCCCAACCAGTGGCTTCAGTGTTTACTGGGCAGCACAGTCTGCTTACTATGAAATCCTCTCTTACTTGAGATGCTTGCTGTGCAGGGACATCAAGTTCAGATTTCCCTTCAATCTTTTTTTTAAAGGTATTTTGCATGGGGTGTGCATTATGTATGAGGTTGTGTGTGTGTGTTTTTGTGTGTGTGTGTGTGTGTGTGTGTGTGTGTGTGTGTGTGTGTGTGTGTAGGGGTGCACATATGTATATGTGCATAAGGGGGCCAGAGGTTGTTGCTGGGAGTTTTCAATTGCTCTCTACATTTTTTTTTTCAAATAGGGACTCTGACTGAACCTACAGCTCACTGAACTAGATTGGCTGGCCAGTGAGCTCTAGGGATCCTCTTGTCCCTGCCTCCTCAGTCAGTGCTGGGATTACAGGCATGTGCCACCACACCCAGAATTTTACATGGTGCTGGGGATCCAAACTCAGGTCCCCAAGTGTTGTAGTCAGTTTCACGTTGCTGGCAGAAAGCACCCAACGAAAAGCAGTTGATGGGAGAAAAGTTGTTTATTTGGCTTTCCAACTCCAGGGGAAACTCCAAGATGACAGGGGTAGGGGAAAGGTTGGCATGAGTAGAGTGTAGATATAACCTCCTGGCCAACATCAGGTGGACAGCAGCAGCAGGAGAGTGTGACAAACACTGGCAAAGGGGAAGCTGGCTATAACACCCATAAGCTCGCCCCCAACAACATACCTCTAACAAGATTCCAGTTCCCAAATCGCCATCAGCTAGGGATCAGGCATTCAGAACACATAAGTTTATAGGGGACACCTGAATCAAACTGCCACACCATGCTTGTATAGCAACCACTTTACTGATAGCCCTACTCAGCCCAGTCCCCAGCTTTCCCCCAGTTCCCCTAGCCTGTGTGAGGTGGAGGCATCTCCCCCACCCCACCCCGAGGCTTTCTGCCTATCAGAATCTTCTTGAGCCAGCATCTCTCTGTTCCTCCTCCAAATAGCCGACAGCTGGGACTGAGGGTTTGGCTTCCTTCTTTCTAGGAGCCGCCTCCTTGCCTTTTCAGCCCACAACACAGGTCCCAAAGGGGCCCTGAGAGGGTAGCCAGACCCTGTTCCCTTGGATCCCAGCCTGGGGCTAATATGTCCTTTGAATGACCTTCCTAACTTCTACAGAACCTCTCATTTTAGGGAAATTAATATTGGCTATAGCTAAAAACCATGAGAATTGCATTCTTTCTTTTTTTTTTCCAATTTCACAATCTCTTTTCCTTTTTTTTTTTTTTTTACCAACTCTACCTCCCTGGACCCCTCTTTGTCTAACTGAATCCCTGACTCAAGTCGGAGAGACTCAAGCTGCATGTAGCATACATTATCTTATTTCACCCCTGAGCAGCCTCAAGGGAGGTATTTTTATCTCCCTTTTGCATGTGATGATACTGAAACCAGAGAGGTGTCACGGGGCTTTGCAGAGAGCTCTCATTCCTCTTCTCTTCATCCACTGCACTGAGGGGTGTGAAGGAAGGAGTCTGCCATGCCTTCCCACCCTTGAGACCAGGAATTAGGGTCCATGCTGCTTTTAAAAGCTTATAAACATGTCTTTATTACTTCCAAAATCAGAAGAAGATCATCCTTTAAGGCCAAGAGTCTTCATACAAATGCTACCATAAAACATAATATTTAATATTTGTCAGAGGAAAAGGACCCATAAAAGCAAAGTACCTAGGTCCATGGAAGTCCTCCTGTGGTCCAAAAGCTATGTTGCCTCTCCCCCTCTCCCCTCTTTTCCCTTCCCTTCCCTACCCTATCTTCCTCCGCTTTCCTCCCCTCTCCTCTCCTCTCCTCTCCCTTCCCTCTTTCTCTCTCCATCTATCTCTATTTTTCTCATATTCTTACTCTTTTTGCCTCTTAAGCCATGAAACCAGGCTTCATTTAAAAGTTCAAGAATTATGGTTCCAGAATCAATGGTGTTCACTATAGATAGGACATGTAAGAAGCTTCTGTTTAGGGAAGACAGAGGCTCATGACTCACGTAGGTGATAACTGGAAGGTAGTTCAGGGGAGATTTGGACAGAGAGAGGTCCAGTGGAGAGCTGTGCTGGACAGGCTATGAGGTTGTAGTGACCATTCAAATCTGGCCCAGTGTGAGGGAGTCAAGCTCAAAGCTGGAGTCTTGGCCCAAGGCAGACAATGATAGCTGGCAAAGGCCCACACTTGGCCATACATACACATATATGTGTATACACTCCAAGTATGCATACAACACATGCATACATATAACATGCATGTATATACATACTTACACATATTCCATACATGTATACATATGCATACACATGGTCCCTCATCCTCAAGATGCTACCTATATCGAAGCTATTAATTCTAGGATAGAAATATAACAGCCTAGGTTCAGAATGCCACCCCCCTCCAGAGCCTCCCTGTACATTAACATTCTAGCCTTAAAGCCAGTTATCTCCTCTCCTCTAGGATATCACCTGCCATGCTGAGAGGCCTGGCTCTTCTGCTTGGCTCCAGGCCAACTGAGTCCACTCATCCATCCTCAGAAGGACAGAACTGTTTTGGGGAGTTTTATTATTTTTTTCATTTTTGTGGTACTAGGGTTCACCTAGGTTCACACATGCCTGGCAATTGCTACATATGCAGCATCCTTGGAACTTTGTCTTTCAAGATAATTCCTCATTAAGTAGCCCAGGCTGGCTTAAACTCTCTGTAGCCCAGGCAGGCCTTGAATATGTAATTCTGCCTCATCTTTCTAAGGAGCTGGGAAGACAGGCCTATGCTGTCAGGTCCAGTGAAGAAAGTCCACCCACCCTACCCCTGGCCATTTGTGCTCCTTGACTGGCCCACTTGTGGCCAGCAGCAGCTGGGGCACACAAGGGCAGCTTGTGGCTGTGTGAGTCTTGCCAGCAACTTCAACTCGCTGCGCTTACCTCCAGAAGGAAATATTGGGCTGCCTTCCAGGGTTCCTGCCAAAGCACAAGGAGAAAAAAATGCCCCCACTAATTCCTGGAATACCTTTATCCCAGAACTAGTCCAAGTGAGTAGCTTTGTGTGGTATTAAAATACAGCAAGCCATGGGAATACAGCTACCAGGTGACTGTACTTCCTACTCCACTTTGCAGGACACTTCCAATTCTGCCTCCTCTCCTCACTCACAGTGGGCCACTCTCCTTCCCCCAGGTAAAGACAGGAAACCAAGTGACCAAGCAGAACTAATACAACAAGGATGTACAAGACCTTGTCTCAAAAATTGGGCAATGTTCATGAGGAGGACATTTGAAGTTGTCCCCTGGTCTCCACTTGTAAGAAAACACACACATGAGTGTACACCCAAACACACATCATGTGTATACACACACACACACACACACACACACACACACACACACATACACACAAAATAAAGAAAATAAAATCAATAGGGCATGCTTCTCTCTGGCAGGTTATCTTTGCCCAGAGCCACACACCAAAGCTTAGTTTTGGGTCACTTTCTGGATATGACTCCCACACACATCCTTCTTTATCACATGATCTGGAAAACTACAGGGACCCCTGGGAAAGCCACTGACAAGAATCATGAGCCCTATAGAAAATTCATGTCAGAACATAATAATCTAGTCATAGTGATTTTAATCCAGTGAGCCCTTATGGTCAGCAGTCTCTGTACAAGAAATCAAGGGTTATGCAGACACTGATGATTTTAGCCTAGTTGGGGACGCAGAGCCTAAGAATATCAGAGAACAAAGCAAGTCTGTACCACTCAGGGACATCTGGCACAGCCTTGCCTAGTTTGGGCCCATCTAAATGAGCTGGTTTTCTCTTAAACAAAGGCCACGTGTCACTGAAAGCTCAAAAAGTGGCTTCCTACCTGAGATCTCCACCCTAAGTCACATTCACAAAAGTGGTGGTATAACTTTAAATCTCCATTGCAATTATTGTTATTTTTATTCTGCAATAGTGACAGTTCTAAGAAATTGTTAGTTGGTGTGTGGAAATTTCAGAAGAGACAAAAGCCCATCTGAACCAACTGAGTGGGAAATGAGAAGGCTGGGGACCAGACTCTTGGGATCCAGAAACTAGGGTGGCAAGTCCTACCCAGTGACTCAGTGACTCTCAGAACAAGAACCATGAACTGAGAGGCACGGTTACTGTTTGCTGTCAGTGAATATGCTCAGGGCTTGGATCCCAGAAGATCCTTTCTAATAGATTAGGTGTTTCTACCATAAAGAGTTGTAGAATGCTCTCATTAGAACTAAATGTTTACCTGTAGCCAGAATGCAATGTACACACAGCTATGTATCATTTTGCCAATAAATCCCATGAGAAAAATAATTTCTAAACCTCAGCAATCCCAGGTTCAGACTCCCTGAAGAAAATCTGGAAAGTTGGAAAAGAAACTGGATAGAAAATTCTATGATAAAGCAGTTCACCCACAAGTATTTATTGATCAGCTCATACGTTCCTGTTTCCACCATTGTAACTGTAGGGCTGTGGATGGGCCACATTGTCATGCTTCTCAGAACTAAAAGACAAATATAATGCAAGATCCCATTCCTATGCCCAAAGTATTTGGGGCTCTTGGGACAGCAAGGAACAAACCATGATAGCAATAAAAAAACACCCAGTTCTGATGAAGGATATCTTATCACACAATGCAGCTTTCAGATCAAACTGCCTAATATTTTTGCCTGATAACTAAGTTAATGGATATCTAAATATTTGTAGAGCATCTTGAAATGATATATTTCCTCTCATTTAAAATGACCTTGTATTAAATTATAATTTCTCTAAAACAAGTTAAAGTTTTAACTCGTTAAGAATTTGTGTTTGGGAGCTGGGGTGATCACTCAGATGGTAAAGTGCTCACCATGCAAGCATAAGGACCTGAGTCTCATCTCTATAAATAAGAACTGGGTAGGGTGGCATGAGCCTGTAATCACAGCCAGTGGGGAAGCAGAAACAGGTGGATCCCTGGCACTCATTGGCCAGCCTATCTAAACTACTTAGCAAGCTCCAGGTCCCAGTGAGAGACCCTGTCTCAAAAAGAGTTATGGGACAATACTGAGAAATGACTCCCAAGGCTGACTTCTAGACTTTACACATACATGCTAACACAAGCACATGCTCACATAAATAAACATGCATGAACATGCACATACACACACATAAGAAAAAAAAACTGTGTTTGAAGAAGCAAGAAGTCAGTGATCAGTATTGATTGATTGCTGGGAATGCTGGAGCTTGGGGAATAACTTAAGTAACGATAAGTTGAAAGAATGGAAACCAGGAAGTAGAGTGCCAGTAAGAAGTCCTAACTCTGAGCAGGGGTAGTCTGGCCATCTCAAGCACTGTGAAAATGTTGTCCATCATCCTATGCTGTGTGTGGGTACTTTATATGTTGTCCCCATTGTCATGACACAGGAACCCCTGTGAAGGAGTGCTGGAATCTGAACCCAGTTGGCCCAACCTCCAGGCCATCTTTGAACTCCTTCATAATACCAGCCCTCCTGTGTGCAGGAAATGAGGAGTTTCAGGGAGAACAAAGTTTGCATTCACAAGAGATTGAAAGAAAGTTCATTTGAATAAGTACATTTATTTATATCAGACTTTGATAATTACCCCTGGGTCATTTCCTATTTAAGAATCCCATATCCTCTGAAGCCCCTTTTGGAATGTGCTATTTTTAAGTATTCATTTGAATGACATGATGTTTGGTACCCAGTGAGAAAATAAACAATGCTAGAGGAAGCCAAAATGCATCTTTGAGGATGCCAGTGGGTGAGGTCCATGGTGTTCCAATACAGTGTAGCTACTCTGTCAGCTTGTGGACCCTTCTGAGCCATCAGATTAGCATTGATTTCCTTGGAAGCTTTTGGTCTCAGTTTTATCTCTTTACTGACCTTTCCTCCCTGTGTGCTCAGGGTGGTGCTTTTAACTTTTTTGTGGTGCTGGAGAGATGGCTCAGTGGTTAAGATGCTTGCCTACAATGCCAAACAACCTGGGTTTGATTCCCCAGTACCCACACAAAGCCAGATGCACAAAGTGGCGCAGTGGCTAGAGGCCTTTTGCCTTTTCTGTCTTTCTGGAGCATTCTCTCTCTCTCTCTCTCTCTCTCTCTCTCTCTCTCTCTCTCTCTCTCTCTCTCTCTTTCTCTCTCTCTCCTTGCAAATAAATAAATAAATACTTTTTAAAAAACCTTTTTTGTATTTATGGTGTGTGTATTCATATGTGTGCATATGTGTGCATGCATATTTGTGTGAAGGCAAATGGAGGCTAGAGGTTGACATCAGAGGCCTTCCTAAGTCTTTCCACTTTATTCTTTGAGTAAGGGTCTCTCACTCAACCTAAAGCTTACCAATTCAGCTAGACTAACTAGCTAGTAAACCCTAGGCGTCTTCCTGTCTCCACCTCTCCCCTCCACCCTCCCCCGCATGAATAAAGCACACTTAGGGGCTAGAGAGATTGCTCAGTAGTTAAAGGTGCTTACTTGCAAAGCCTGTTGGCCTAGGTTCAGTTCTCCAGTACCTACATAAAGCCAGTTGCACAAAGTGGCGCATGCATCTAGAGTACATTGGCAGTGACAAGAGACCCTGGAGTATCCATTCACATACACACATGCACACACACAAATTCTCTCTCTTCCTCTTTCTCCTTTGCAGAGGAAAAAATAAAGAATGAATGAAAGAAAGAAAGAATAAAGAGCTAAATAAGTCACAGCCAAGAAATCTAAATTGAGGTTCTTGTCTCCAGATCAGGGAGTTGAAAGAGTGGCTCTGGCTCACACAGCTAAAGTTCCACCCAGGATTCCTATACCCATGTCAGGTACAAATTTGTGTAATTCACCCAAGAAGGCACACAAAAGGTCAGGAGGTAGAGAAATTGTGTTCATCCACTCTGTATTCCCAGGCCTTCCTACTGACTTGGATTTTAGAGGGCTGAGCAAAGCCCCTTGAACACAACCCCACCCCACCCACACACACACACACATGCTGGTGTTTCTTTTCTCCTTACATGATGTGATCCCAGGTGAAGCACCCAGAGGATACGGAAATGACAGACTCCTGACCCATGGTCTTCTCATCTTTGCTTAAAAAGCTTGGCAGTCCATCCATCTGACATTAGCCTATAATTGGAATGGCTATATGCATTGTGTGACTTTTCCTAGAGAGACAAAAGTAGATATCTATTCACCCTGTCACTGGAAACTTTTCTTCTGGGGCAACACAAACACACATGTTCACCCCAGCTAGGACTCAGATGGCAAACCAAGGCACAATTGCACCAATACCAGTTTGGTGAACTAATAAGTTTACTAGAGTTACTTATTAGCAGAGTGAGGGGTTATTTCTAGGAACATGGAGCCCCCAAAGCAGCTGCAACACCAAGAAGTCTCATCCTATTCTAGATGATGACCTTTTCATGGCCACTTCAAGGAGTCCTTGTGTTAGGATTACCCGTGCATGCTCTTCCCTCAGCCTTGGGATGAGGGCTTATGTACAGAGCATGGAGACACAAAGGCAGCTACATTACTAAAAAGCCCACCCCAGCATAGGTGTCAACTCAGGGAATCTGCATCTCTGGAGTACACTGCACAGCCTGCAGGCAGGTCAGCTGGTCAGAGTCTCTGCCTAAGCAGTTGTTTTCTCTTTATATAACCTTAGGGTAGAGTCTTGCAACCTTTTTTCCATACTTGTTGACTTCCTGAATCTCCTGGGCTTCCTTTCTTCTGCCAGGAGAGAATATTGCAATTAGGATTTGCTGTACAAAAACCCCAGACAGAGCCTGGATGAAGTGAAAGAAATAATCCTACTCAAGTCTAGCTAAGAGAACCAGTGAGTTCATTGGGGTTACTTAAAGGAGTATGGATGACTCAGAGGCAGCTGCATAGCCTAAAAGCCCACCCATGGTAACAACTCAAACACACTGCATCCCCTGGAACTCCCTGAACAACTTGCAGGCAGCTGGGCCAGCAGTAGAGTCTCCCTTCCCCAGGGATTTCTTATTGCTTTTATAATCTTGCAGAGGGGACCTTGTAACTTTCAGGGACTTCTTGAGCCTTATAGATTTTATTAACTTCCAGGGCCTTCTATTGCATTTGCTTTATGAGTCTTAGGATCCTCTCTCCTCCCTCCAGAAGGAAATGTTTCAATTCTGAGGAAATAGTTGCACAACACCGCATATTTATAATCCTTTCTCCTCACCATATTCTGAGACATCAGAGAACAGAGCAAGTGGGGAAGGTGTTAACATTCACTGAGCTCAATTCCTCTTGTCACACTGTCCGTGCTGTCATGGGGAGGAGATGTTAAACACCATGACCCACTACTGCCTCACTACAGGCACAAAACAGCAGACCAATAGACAGCTCATGTATAGAATCCTTCACAACTATGAGCCTTTCCTCTTCCTGGGTGTGTGATAGGGACAGAAAGCTGGCTCACACAGGTTCTCATGCATCGTGGTTCTCTGTGCCTGAAAACATGGGATTACAAAAGTATAGAGCCACAAAAGCATCCGATCTGTTGACGTGACCACACGATATGCCATCTACATTGGCCCACATTCAAGGCTATCCCAGGTGCATGCAGCCCATGGGTTGCAGGTTGGACTGGCACTGTAGAGTAACCATCCTGGACCACAGCACTGGCAAATTGCAGAGCTGAGCCTGGAATTTAGGTGTTTTCTATATGCTGCATGCCTCACAGTCTGACGTCAGACACTTCCCAGAGACACTGTGTGCTTTAGGCAACCTGATAATAAGGTGGCTTCATAGTAAGAGCTGTATGCTTCTCACACTACAAACACATGCATGCATGGACATGCACAGACATATGTGTTCACACATGCATGCACAGTGTTATGGAGACCTAGCTGTCACCACCAGAAGAGCTCAGCCCCTTGGATGTCAGCTCCAGCTACCTCATAAGTAGGGATGCAAGTGACTCTATCTCTGAGTGAAGAATGAGCAGCCACCTCCATCCCATCTGAACTCACAGGATACAGAATGTAGCTTCTGGGACAGGCAGTGGGCATGGCTATGTGAGAATGCTACGACTTTACATGTCCTTGGAGGAGCTTTTCCCTCCCTTCCTCCCTAGCTAGTCTAGAATTTAGATAATGCCCATCAAAAATTCCAATGCACCTCAAAACTTAAGGAGTACCCCAATTCTTTTCTACAAAGTTAAAGAATGAAAATCATAGACAACCAGATATTAAGGTATAGTGGAAGACTTTATTTAAGGGAACATGGGGGAGTTACAGAGTTCTCCAGCCACCAGTATGGGGAGAACACGTGACAGTGGTTTTAGTCAAAATTTATGCATTTTAATTAAACAGGCAGGAAAAAGAAGGATAATACAGAGCCCCCATCATGAGAAAAAGTTCATGTGGAGAGATCTTGAGTCCCCCTCACCCCAGCCTAAGGGCTGGGGTGAGGTGCCTTACTTGGAAAATGAAAGTCCTCCTTCCAGATGCCATGTGGAAGAAAAAAAGAGACTGGCATTTGTTCTAGGGAAGCTTTTAAAACTTCCACCAGGTAAGTCAGAGAGACAACTGATTGGTCTATACCTGACCTATCAGTTTTCGCATCTAGGTTTGGGCTCTGGCTAGAGACACCTCCCACCCAAGGAGGAGGGGGTCGATGGAGCTTGCCTGAACTGTCAAAATTCCTCCTCTGAAGAAATAACCCTAACTACTGTTAGGGTGCTGGGGTGAGGAATTGAAAAAAAAAAAAAGTACCAGAAAGAAGTACATATATGTTTAAGAAACAAGAATACCCATTTTGATCCTGTAGGAGGCAAGGCAAAACTCCAACTGGGAGGAGTTAAGGAGAAGCTTGGCAGCATTGTGTGGGGTCTCTCTCCTAAACTCCCACAGAACCAATTCCTCCACCCAGGCCTACCTCTGATAAGCCTTCTGTGGTAACTGAGCCTTTTATCAGACAGTTTCAGGGGCCATGGAGGCCCTATACTGAGCACCTGGTACTGATAAAGTGGACCTGAGCCAGCTGCTCACCAGCTGCTGTCTGGAACCTGTCCCCAGGGCCACAGTACTCAGCAATAAGAGACTGAGGCCCAGGAGACCTCTTTTCCTTTTCTACACACCCAGGGTGACAGTGAGAGTAAGTACCCCCACAGGATCATGGGATCGTTTGTGGGATTTGAGTCAATTGGGCTGCTCATGAGGTTAGTGCTGTTGTCTGTCTTCTTTCTACTGCTGAAACACTGAGACTCCTTCAGAGACGTTGTGAAGGTGTTTCACCTAAGAGTTTGTCATGTTGGAATTCAGGCTTTTGTTTTTCTTTTTTATTTGTTCTTTGAAGACATATACATAGGCTATATATGTATGTGTATATATGTATATATAATTTTGATCATATGCAACCCACTTTATCATCTTACCCTCTTTATCATCATCCTGTTCCAATGAACCCCGTCTTCCTACCACTCAACCAGTGGCCACACCATAGAAGAGAATGACTCCCCCCCTCCCCTAGCAATAATTAACTGCCACTAACTGCTCAGAGAGGGGTGGAGCCTCATGAGGCCTTCCCTTTCCAAGACAGAACGTTGACTGGCTCCATCATGTACAGGTCTTACATAGGGCACCACAGCTGCTGTTAGCTGTGAGTTCATGAATGCAATGATATTGTCGTGTCTTGATGACAACATTCCACAGTGTTCTTCCTCATTCTTCAGCTCTTAAATTCCTCCCATGTCGGCTGGTCCCCTGGTTGTCTTCCCCTCTCCTGGGTGCCCCCTGGTGAGGGATTTATTCCCCCTTCTAAGCACATCATTTTGTCTACAGCATATTAAAAGGCCACATGAGCTTCTGAGCTTCTCTGACTCGAGTTCCAAGCATATTCTGTTAGTTCAGATGAAAGGCTGAATAGGTATGGGGCTGATAGAAAATATTTGGGATATATACAAAAACATCTAGTTGTTTATCCAAAATTGAAATTTAACAGATATCTTGCAGTTTTGTCCCACAACCCGAGGATAGAGCCTTGACAAGGGTGCTTTATTTTGGTTTTGTTTTGGAGGTGCTAGGAATTAAACCCAGGGACGCATATACCAAATGTGTTCTATAATTGAGCTACATCCTCAAACTAACATGGGTGTTTTTGAAAGGGTCCTAAGTGATCTATGTTGTAACAGAATTAAGAACAAGGAACGGGAGTCTCTCACTGTGAGCCCTCCATAGTACCTAGGCCTGGCATCTAGCTACAGAGCCTTCCAGGTGGAGAGAGCACCCTCATACCCAGAAACCAGTCACAGAAGAGAGCACTTCCAAACTCCATTCTTACTCATCCTTTCAATCCACCTCATAGATGCCTGCCACAATGGTCAGCAATCTGTTTGTGTGTGTGTGTGTGTGTGTGTGTGTGTGTGTGTGTGTGTGTGTGTGTGTGTGGTGCTAGGGACAGAACCTGGAGACTCACACATGTCATACTACCAGCATCACATCCCCATTCCTAGTAACATATTTTTATTTAAATTTGAAAAGTGTAATGGCTTCTTGATTTTTAGTACTTATTTAGTACTTAAAATGACGTAATTGGAATTCAGTGATCACATGTATGGAATTGTAAAACAAATTGTTATTCACAACCTTCCTGCCTTTTCTTCCACATGGATATTCCTTTCCTTAACTTCTAATCACAGTCCCACTACAACAACTACCAGCCATCAGACACCGACCTTCCAACAGTGTCAAGGTTTGCCTTATCGCATCCTTGATCTCTATCACTGTCTAATTTCATCATTTTCGGTCTCTCATTGTTGATACCTGATCTTTTCTCAATAACTTCCAAGTGTTCCAAACTACAGGCAATCCTTTGACCCAGGTCTTACTTCAACATCTCTAAAGAATCCCCTTTTCTATAGTTTCTCACCTGTTCATTGCCCACATGAGAAGACTCCTTACTTAACTTGGTCTTTGGAATCTTTCACTGTCTATCATTCACTTAAGCAGCTGAAAAATAAAATGACAAAATCCATAACATTAAACATGGCAGCAATGGTGGAAGAAGTAATATGACAAGCAAACGAATGGGAAGAAAGGAAGTTATGCTATTTACTTGGTTTGGTCATTCATGCTCTTTCCTTTATCTTCCTCCTAAAAACTCAGCTTTTTATAAATCCCAAAACAAAATCCATAAGCAGTTTTTTAAAAGGTATGAAATAAAAGACCAGTATTTGCTTCACTTAAAAGCATCTATGTTAGAAAGGACACAAGTATTTGAAACTGTACTGTTTTAGATCATCTGGTATATTGAGAAATTCCTAGCCCTGGTTATTCAAACAGGCTTAATCCTGATAGTTTTCTTAGATGACTTAATTCATCCTGTTACCTGCTTCGATTAAGCAATATCTTGCCTTTAATAAAGATTAGTACACTTGTCTGACAGGAGAGTAGGTTGTATTGCGATTACCCAAAGATTATGTGTTAGGTTTCAAAGCACTTTTGCAGAGATGATACTCTAGAAGAAGTGAAAAATAAAGCACCCTGTTTGTGTCGGCAGTATTAAAACCACAGGACTGTGACAGCTTGTCCATTCTTGTTGGTCATAAGACATGAGCCAGTGGTCAGACTTCATCCACACCACCTACAAATTCCTGAAGTGAAACACAGTTTAAGTTTGTGGCTTTTGATTAGTCTCTAGGGCATTTATCACTTTCTATGAAAGAAACAGTTAATTTAGATGGCAATTTCATTTGTATCATGGGATTTCAGCTGCCAAAAAAGAAGAGTTATATATGTATTTAGGGCTTCTTTGCTTTTAAAGATTAATGCGGGGGCCAACATAAATCAAAAGACCTGGACAGGGACTTGGAAGACGCAGCAGGGGTTCACCAGAGTGATGGGTTGAAACTTATAATGGAGTATTTCCATCAGCTAGAAAAAGTGGGAGAAAGTCGGAGCTGTACTAAGCCAGGGATGGTGGAGAGAAATGGCTTTTCCTCCTCAGGCACAGAAGAAAGACAGCAGAGGGGTGCAACTAGGAACAGCTGGCTTCCTGGTTCCATCCCAGATGCAAATGAGGAAGTGAACTGGTGACTCACCAAAGTGCCTTTCCTGTCTTAATACCCAGAAGACAGGAGTCAGGGAAATGAAGGAAGACAAACAGCATACTGGGAAGCACTCAGGAAGTCCAACTGCTCCAGAAGATAGCTAATCGCTATGTTCCCTGCCCACCACCCCAGCCACAGGAACTGGCCTCTGTGCCTCCTGCTACTCCACCCTACATAGCACAAGTCCAGGTTCCATAGCACAAGTCCAGGTTGCTGGCTCCTTGGCTGTGTGTGTGTGTGTGTGTGTGTGTGTGTGTGTGTGTGTGTGTGTGTGTGTGTTTTATAACCACATATACATATAAAGAAGTCATTATTAAATACACTAGTCTGATAAGAGCTTTCCTGTTCTGGGCACCACCCACTGGGAGCCATCCAAGATATTCTGTTGCAAGTGTGTCACAGGAAACTTTTTTTTTTCCTGGGAAGACATGAACACACATCAGTTCACCCAAGCCAGGGATAAGACAACAGACCAGAGTATGATTCCACCACAAGTAGTTTTAATGACCATTCATGTCCATTGTGGTTACTCACAGGCATCACTGAAAAGCCATGCCAGCAGAGGGGACAGCTCACGGACGCTGCATCTCTAGCACACTGCAAATCCTGCCAGCAGCCTGGCTGGTCAGCCTCCAGCATACTACATGGCTTGTATGCAACCTTCCCACCTAGTTGCTGACCCTGCATATAACCTTAGGGAGAGGGTCTTTTAAGTTTTAGCTCTCCCAGCTTTCTTGACCTCTTGACTCCCTCCTCCCCTCAAGAGGGAATGTTTCAATTCAGAGACAATTGCTACACAATAGGTGAGTGCCCCTCAACAGTTCTCTACTGTTCCTATTTGAGGAATGGTCATTGACCTTTTGGGGGGGTGGGGATTATTTGAGATAGGGTCTCACTCTAGCCTAGTCTGACCTGGAATTCACTATGTAGTCTCAGGGTGGCCTCAAACTCACAGAGATAGATCCTCCAACCTCTGCCATGTGACCTTTTAAGTTTCACCTCTCCCAGACTTCTTGATCTCTTCATTCCCATCTCCCTCCAGAAGGGAATATTTCAGTTCAGAGGAATTTGCTATACAACAATATGCCACCATTGTCCTTTTCTCCAAAGGAGAAAGTTAGAGAGGGGTGCATGTAGCTGGGACAAGGGACAGCCAAGACTCCTGCCAAATCTCTCTGACACCAAAAACCATGTTCCCCAAGCCACCATCAGAATGGCCCCTTGAGACGCTTGTGAGGTGATTTGTTGTTTGGTTTGTTTTTTGAAAGGGCAGATTGTTGGTGTGTGTTAGTTCTAGTCTGAACTCCATCCCAGCCTTTGTGCCCTCTATCTTTAGACTCACATGTACCCTGCCTTCCAAACACAAGACTAGCCGACAAGTCAGACTGCAGTGGCATTGCAACAGAGTGAGC
Organism: Zapus hudsonius; assembly: GCA_004024765.1. Classification (NCBI taxonomy): domain Eukaryota; kingdom Metazoa; phylum Chordata; class Mammalia; order Rodentia; family Dipodidae; genus Zapus; species Zapus hudsonius. Next base: position 19,794 of record PVHP010009621.1, read on the forward strand.
TCACTGCCTGATGTATATAGAAACCAATACTATGGCACTGAGCCATTGAGCTTTTGAAGAAAAAAAAAAAAAAAAGACCTTCTTGGATTCAACCAGCACAGAGGCCAGAAGCTAGATTTTTTAGGATTCTTTTCATGGTCATAAATGGACCTTGTGCCTTGAGTTTGTTATGTCAAAAAGCTAAGGACTAGATAAGTTGTGTTCTTCTGGGTACATTTCCATCTTGAAAGGTTGGTTTAATATACCATTTCTCTGAAGTCTTTCTGGAAGGTAAAGTTCCACTTAGAAACTTTGTTATCTAAGAAGTTTATGCTGGTTATAGAGAGGCCTTTAGCATACTGAGCTATCATTAATGCATATGCATTCTCATATGGCCCTTAGTGTGATCTCACAAAAAGCCTGGCCAAGTCCCTAAAAGGAAGGTTCTCTTCTGGGCATGCAGTGCCAGTCCTGCAGCCCTTCTAGGGTCCACCCAGACACAAGTGAAATAGAGGTATCAAGGGAGGAGAGGAACTGAGGCCCACTCCGGCTTTCCCACCTCTCCTATCTAGGACCTTCTACCAGTACACCACATTCTTTCTCACCCATATACCCTGTGTCCTGTTGTCTCAGACTATTTGTCTCCCTTCATCATTGTACCTATGGGAGATTCGTTGCCTGCTTTACACTGTGGAAACGGCCCCTCTTGAAGAAGCTCGGCAAGGGGGCCAGGAGGTGGCTGAGTGGATAAAGTGCTTGCTGTACAGCTATGAGGATTGTAGTTAGGATCCCTGGTACCCATGTCAGTTCTGGGTGGGAGTGTCAGCCCATCCCACTGCTGGGGAGGCAAAAGATTCCTGGGCAAGCTGGCTTAAGCAAGATATGTTTCCTCAATGAATAAAATGAAGAGCAATCAATAAAGACATTGATGTCAACCTCTGGTCTACAGACACACACACACACACACACACACACACACACACACACACACGGGTGCACACAGACACACCACACACATTCGCATGCTAAAAAAAAAAGACTCTCAGTGGAGATCTCAGAAGAGCCCTCCCCTCCTTCTCCTGCCCTGCTGCCCTACTTGTTGAGGATGTGGGCTCTGCTGTTGTGCAGGAAGCAAGAGCACCTTCCCCATCCTGTGCACAGGCAGATATGTCTCCTAGAAATAGTAACAGAGCTTGGCTAACTAAATCATCATTATTTACACATGTAGCCCGATTGAGGACATCAAGTCATGTAATTAGGTGCCTAATTGTGCATAAAATGCAATTATGTGATTTCTTTAGTGAATTAGGCCCTCCAGAGAAGAGTTAAAGATGAGCACACATGACCCACTTGGAGAGCAAGGACTTCATTTGGACATCTGTGCGACTTGGAGGTCCAGAGGGACAGCTGCTCTGAACTTGAAACACATGTGAGCACGTGGAAATGTGCATGGGCACACATGCACACAGTACATCAGCTTATCTCTGTGTCCTCGAAGATGCTACGAAGTCCTTCCGTATGCCATAAACAATAAATGACAGCCATTAGTGTCACTGAAAGTGTAATGTATACTTGTGGAATGACTGTTCAATGACATAGAGAATCTCAGAATGTGAGAAGAAGTTACATAGAAAAAAAATTGCTGGAGGAATCACCAGAAACTGTCAGAGGCATTCTTTGTAGCGTTCCTCACTTACTCACATGGTCTAGGTCAGTGACTGAGGAGTGAAATGTTGTCCTTGTCTTCTTGTAGCTCAAACAGTAGCACAGAGACTGACAGAAGAGCAGTTGTGTGTGTGTGTGTGTGTGTGTGTGTGTGTGTGTGTGTAGTTGTGCATATGTGCATGTGGAGGCCAGAGGACAATTTCAGGGTTGTTCCTCAAGTGCTCTGCACCTTTTTTAGACACTTTTTAGGGAGCTTTGGAATTTTTAGGTAGGCTAGGATAGCTTGCCAGTGAGCCCCAGGGATCCTCCTATCTCCTCCTCCCCAGCACTGAGATTACAGCACATGCTACCATGTCTAAAGCTTTTAAAATGTGGGTTCTGGGGATCAAATGCAGGTCCTCATGTTTTCAGGGCAAGCTGACTGAGCTATGTTTCCCATCCCCTGAAAAGCACTTCAGTAGTGATTTGAATAAGCCACTCAGCAAACAGCAGCCTATGGCCTGGGTTTATACAGTGAACCAACTATGAGTGAGCTTTAATATTTTTTTCAAGTTTATTTAAGGTAAGTTTTATTATTAAAACAGGATTTTGTGAATTTCTTTAACATGTGATCTTCTTCAAGGTCTTTAAACCATGGCAGTTGCCAGAAGGTCTCTTCCAGGAAATTTTCAAAGCAGATGTGCCCATTATGAAAGAGCTTTAACATTCTTAAAGGGTTGTATATTAGTTACTGTTGTATCTGTGTGACCAAAATGCCTGACACGAAAAACTTCAGAGAGAAATGGTGTATTTTGGCTCAGAGTTTCAGAGAGAATGGTCCAACATGGTGGGTCAAGCATAGTGGCAGAAGTGACAGGTGATTGTTTATTCACATGGTAAAACCAGAAAGCAGAGAGCATGGGCTGGAACCAGGAGTAGTTATAGCCTTCACAGTCCTTCCCCTAGTGATGTACTTCCATTAACTAGGCCTCACATCCCAAAAAAGTAACCACCTACAGGGGACCTAGTATTTATTCAAATGAGTATATGGAAGATATTTCAAACTATAACAGGCTCTAAGCAAACAAACAGGTAAAGAACATGCAGTCAAACTTATGTGTGGCCTGCAAAGCTGAAAATATATACTCCGTAACATGAACTTTAAAAAAAATATCTTTATTATGAATAAGTATATACATTGTATGGGCAAATCTTATGAAGATGCCCCCATTTCCCTCCTCTCTGACCCCTACACACTGGCGTCCCTCCTCAGTGTGCATACTGGATCTTCCCAAAGGTTAGTGAGCATAACATGAATTTTTATGAAAGAGCTTGCCATGCTGTTCAACAGAGGAAGGAGTATGCCATCATTATTCAGAAATCAAGAAAGTTTCCTTGGAAGAGATGACACTAATCTGAATTTGAAAAATGAGCAGAAGATTGAAAACGTTGAGTCTTCATAATTGGTGCTGAGCCTCTCTGCCTCCTGGCATGTTTCCTTCTGACACAGCCCCCACATTCTCACCCAGGAAATAGAGACAAATGCAAACCTAGTGGATTTGTACCAGAAATGAGATCGAAAGATTAGCAGTGGAACTTGGTCCTTCAGTAGAAGGACACACGTTCATCCATCCAAATATAGTTGGCCTGTCACTCAAGACAAAGGTGGTGGAGCAGGGATGGACTGCCTGCTTTGCACACCATATCTAGCCTCCCTCAAACCTGGGACTTTAGCCCTTGAGTAACAAAAGGGTCTGGTCCTACGTCTGAATGATGTAGAGGGAGGAAACTGAGGGAATGGCAGAACATTCAGATGTCTGTAAAGAGTGCAGGACTCTGGAACGGACAACCTTGCCATTCAGTCCCTGAATCCAGCATCAGTGTCTCTCCCCACAGCTCTGTGTGGCTGTCTGTGTTGCTTACTGCCCGCTGGCTCATGTACCCATAATACCCTACACACCTTTCCAGCTTGCACATGGAGATCACAGCCTTACTTCAGCACACACCTTCCTGTGATCTGGGCCATGGGAGCCCAACTCCCCATGAGGATAAAGTGGGTGTGAGGACACCCACTTACAGTGGCCACTTCTTTCCTTCATGTTTGCACCTCCTGTGCTCCTTCTGTGACTTTGAAACACGATACTTCCCTCCTAAAAGTCTCCATTAAATTTTTATTTTATTGTAAAACATACTGTGACACAAATCTTGAGCCTACATAGTAGTGCTGCCACATTGAAATGTGAAAACCTTAATGCTATAAAGAGCATCAGAGCTGAGCTGTGGATTGAACACTCACAACAGTTCACAGCATTTCTGGGTGTGGACTGGACAAGTGTGGGCTCTGGGAGTACATCATGCCCTCTTGAGCACCTTTACTCTCCTCATAGAGGTGCCTAGATGGAACTACAAAAGGTGTTCCCTGAGCTGCGGCTACCTCTGGTGAGCTCAGAGTTGGGAAGGCCCATGCTGATTGGGGTATATAGCCCCTGTCTGGTTCCTCACATCATCTGTGGACAGCCATCTTCTTTGTCATCTTGGTGCTGCCAGAGACCTTCCTTTGGAGAAGTACTTCTCCACTGCACCATCACAATCCAACAGTCCTTCAAGTAATCAGTGGTGGTCATTTTTCCTTCTGTAGTTACTTAGCATACACACGGATGCCAGAGCTATTCACCGAAGGCTTGCTTTTTCTTCAGAGAAGAAGGCTGAGAGCACTGCTACTGTGCAGCACTTTCCTCTGGACTGAAACATTCCGTCCTAGAGAGATGCTAGGTAAGGCTTAGGAAGCAAATAAAACTCATCAGGGACAGGAAGTAAACAAACATCTCACAAGTATCAGGAAAGTCCTGAAACTAACAAGATTCACAAGTCCCCTCCCTGAGGTTATATAAGCAGTAACCATTGCTGAGAAAGAGACACTTTGTGAAAGTGAGCTGCCTATAAAGCATGCTCAGTACCAGGGATACAGATTTTGTGAGTCATCAGCATGTTGGTATGGAATTTTCAGTGGTGCAGCTGCCCTTGAGTTGCCCATGCTCCTACCAGTAGCCCCTCACTCATACTCTGCACAATGAATTCACTGGTCCATTAAGCTAGACTTGAGTAGAATCATCACTTTGGTCCCAATGACAATCTGAAGTGCATAGAAGTTTGTTCACATCTCCCCAGGAAAAGTTAACACAACTGTGGTCTCACAAGCCATCAATCAGAAGGGTGTATGTATCTCCTAAAGCCAAGCACAAGGGTCTGCACCCCCAGCACCAATAATGGGGCCAACAGTGGAAGATTCTGTTTTGTACTAGGTCTCCAATGACATCAGCTGGCTCCTACAAGAAAGGAGGCACTAGTCAGAAATTTGGTATGAGCTTCTGTAATTGTGATTTCTTACTTTTTGGTAAAAGAGTGTTGCAGCTCCTAGTTCTATTTACTGAAGCTTCACACCACCCTCTGGCCAAGGATGGGGTATATTGGCTCACATTTGAACTATGTCCTGTGATCTATAGAACATTTTACAGTCATGAGTTCAATGGTCCTCAAAGGAAAGCTCCAGGAACAATAGTGTTAGCAGTACCTGAGAGTAAGTTAGAAATGCAAGCTCCATTACAGATCCATTGACCACCCAGAATCTCAGGGTGAGGAAGTGTTGAAGTTTGTGAAATGTCCTCCATAGGCTCATGTGTTTGAACACTTGGGTTCTAGCTGGTGGTGCTATTTGGGAAGGTTGTGGAAACTTTAGGAAGTGGAGTCCCACTTGGAATAAGCCTTGAGTTTTTATAGCCCAGCCCCAACTTCTGCTCACTCTGCTTCCTGAGCCTGGATGCCATGTAGCTCATCTCCTACTTCTACTTCATGCCTTCACTTCCATGATGGACCATATTCCCTGAAACTGTAAGCCAAAAAAAAAATCGTCTTCCCTTACATTGCTTCTAGTTGAGTATTTGGTCAAAACAAAGAGAAAGTAACTAATACAGAAAGGCAGTGAGCTGTGGTCTCACAGGTTCCCCATGTGGCAGTCATGCACACACACCCCAGTGTGAGGCCCAGTGCCTTACCCCTCAGCCTAACCAACACCTGCTATACAAAAGTTTGCTAGCTCTGCTTTGCAGAAAAAGAAAGGAGACTCTGGGGATGAGATATCTAACACCGAGAAGTTTTGCTGTATCCCATAGGTGTGATCCTACCACAAGAAAGGTAAATAAGGGCAAGGGGGACTGCTTAGTGGGTAAAGTATTTGCCTCACAAATATGAAGACCTGAGTTTTAACCCTAGAATCCACTTTAAAAATGCCAGGCAGGGTAATACATGCTTGTAATCCCAATACCGGGGAGGCAGAGACAAGAAAATTCCTGGAGATCACTGGCTAGCCAGTCTAGCTTATTGGTGAGCTCCAGAGCAATGAGAGATGCTAGTTCAATAAACAAGGTACACAGCATTCCTGAGGATAACACCTGAGGAGGTCCTCTGGTATACATACCTGAACATACATATACCCATATACAAACACACACATGCATACCACATACATACCAGAAAAAAGAGAAGGATATATAAGGCACCATGTGAAGAAGGAGGCCAAGACTCAAGAGTATTTTTTCCTTCCCTCCATAGGCACTAAGTTTTCTACTTGGTAGATAGTGAAAGGATTAACCTGCTCCCTTACAGTGCATGTGGCAAATGTGGCAATTCTCATGTTGCCACCATGATCACAGTCCTCTTCTGGTCCCTGCACCATGAACAGAGGTATGCTGTCTCCCTTGAGGACCCATATGAGGTGAGCACTAGTTTTATATCAGGTATACATTTATCTACTCTGAGGCTACATGTCAGAGAGGTCCCTGGTTCACATTCCACATGGATAGATGCTTTCCCATTAGCTCTACTTGTGGATAAAGATGCAAAAGACCTCAAGCAGGGAGCAAGCAAATTAGCCCACAGTAAGGTATCTCCTCCCTTGGGAAGATGCTTGTTGCGGTCAGCTTTCTTGTTGCTGCTCAGATAGAACCCAAACAAAAGTGGCTTGTAGAGGAATGGGTTTATTTGGCTTACGGACTCGAGGGGAGACTCCATTCTGGCAGGGAAAACGATGGCATGAGCAGAGGGCTGGACATCACCTCTGCCACAGCACTGCCATCAGCTGAGGATCGATCTATCAGAACACATTCAATTTTTTGTGGGGGACACCTGTATCAAACCATGACAATGCTGAAGCAAATTTAATGGAGTATAGAGGAGTGCGTGAGGACAGGTCAGGATTGGACTGTGTCCAGGAGCCATGGATTCTCCAGAGCCTGGACCCTGGATGCTGCCTCACTATCAGGTGGGATCGGCTGCCACACCACTGCCAGATGCATGGGGTTGTCCATGTGTCTGGAGTTCATTTGCAGTGACACGAAGCCCTGTTCTCTCTCTTTGCAAATAAATAACATAGTGGTATAAAGAAAAATGGGCTAGAGATTTGAGAAAGGGTAGAAGCCCAATGGCCCTACTTTGCCATAGTAGTGACTCTTTGTGGGTCATTTGCACAGTACCCCCTTTTCTCCCACATTTAGAGATTTGGGGCTTTCCTCTGCATGTAGTCCTCAGTGGAGGTTCTGGAGAAGTGTTTCCAGTCTTTTTCTTTGTCATTTGTTTCTGTCATCTGCTAAGTGTGTGTGTGTGTGTGTGTGTGTGTGTGTGTGTGTGTGTGTGTGTGTGTCCATGTAGGGGGTTAATGTCTGTATGTGGATATATGTGCATGTGGAAGCCAGAGGTCAATGTCAGGAGTCATTCCTCAGGCACCAACCACCTTGTTTTTTGAGACAGAGTCTCCCCTCACTAAGTACACTACACTGGCTTGCCAACAAGTCCCAGAGATGCGCCTGTCTCTATTAAAGCACCCAGCTCTTTTGAAATGTAGATCAAACTCAGGTTCTCATATTTGCACAGCAAGCACTTCATGGCCTGAGCTATCTCCTTAGTCCTTCACGTGCTAATCTCGGTGCCTCTCGAACCTCCCTTTCTATTCTGCTGCCCTGCCTCGAAAAGTTAGCTATTTACTTTTTTCTTTTCTTTGTAATTCTGAGAACCGGAGCCTAAATATCCTATCCCATCAAGGAGCAATGACAAGGAACAAGGAAAAGGAGAGGTACCTGACCTTTCCTACCAACAAGAAAAGTCAGCTAATGAGCTCCAACTGTCACTTGTCAGCTTCACTTGACAGGCACTTTGAGAGCTCTAGAACAAGAAACAAAAGACTTCGGCATCAGGAGAACTTTCTGTCCCTATCCTCCATAGTTGATCTTCCCTTGACTAATTCACTCACTTTTCCATCTTAGACCAAGAATCCACACCTTCAACCTTGTCCCCATTGGATCAGGCATCAAGAGCTTTCTAAAAGCTCCAAAGTAGAGTCAATACCCATGTAGCTTGAGGCACCTGTAGAAGATAAAGACCTCTATCCTGTATTCCCAGTATATCTCTTAAAAATAAGGAGGGAAAATTCTCTCGGGAAATAATGAAGTAGATTGAGACCTTCATGGGGACAAGAGACAAAAGAAATTCCCAGGGGCTGGAGAGATGGCTCAGTGATTAAAGGTGCTTGTTGCAAAGCTGGTGGTCTGGGTTTGATTCCACAGTGCCCATGTGAAGCCAGACGCATGGGGTTGTCCATGTGTCTGGAGTTCATTTGCAGTGACAAAACCCCTGTTCTGTCTCTCTCCTCTCTGTCTTTGCAAATAAATAAAATATTTTTAAAAAGAGATTCTCTGGTCTTAATTCACATTCTATAAAAATAAAGATATGCCTTTTACCTCCATTATCAAAAAAGAAGGTAATGGAAATGGATATAATCAAAGTGCATGCATGAAAATGTCACATTGCCACCATTATTTTGAATAAGTAATATACGTTAGTAAAAAGTATATGCTCATGAAATATCTGTTGAGTAAATACAAAAGAAATATGTGCTATTTAAAATAAAGAAAAAAGGCTTTTCTGACCAGGCCCTATAGTAGGGTCCTTGAACTTGAACTCTTGGTACCTAGCACAACACCTGGCAGAGCACCCAGCAGTAGGTGGTATTGCTTTGTCATCATTAGTGTTTGTCATTGTTTTCATTACTGGAATGCCCCCAAGACTCCCATGACAAACCTACATTCTCCGTCTTAGTTTTAAGACTAAGAATGTTGTCCTCCTCCCAGGACATGTGAATATTCTGTAAGGGAACTCATTCCCTCATATCGAATCCTCACCTCTGTGGCTGAAAACTTCTTTCCTTTCTGCACCAGATGGAAAGTGAGGGACAAGAAGTAGGAACTCCCTTGGCAATCCTTCAGGCAGAAGACAAAACTGCAAGATGACCAGGAGGTGTGGGAGAAAAGGCCATGCAGCGGGGGGGGGGGGGGGGGGGGGGGGGGGGGGGGGGGGGGGGGGGAGCTTCCCAGGCACTGGGGCTTGAATGCTCCCCCACTAAATTTCCTGTGTTGGGAAGTTCATCCCCAGACTCAAATGTTTCCAGTGTTTGAGAGATGAGATCAACCACCTTTGAGAGGTGATTGGCTCAGGAGTGCAGAGCCTTCAGGAATGGATTCATCCATTCATGGGTTAATGGATTAGTCAGTTATTGAGGGACTGACTGGCTATAAATAAACTGGACCTCTCTCCAGCATACTGTGTTGCATGTGATGCCCTGAGGTTTTATGGTGCTGAACATGTTCTTGGACTTCAAAGCCTCTAAAATCATGAGCTAAGTAAATCTGTATTCTTTATAAATGACACAGAACTCAGCTGCTAGATCCATCCACTCATGTACACATGCCTTTATTCATGCCTTGGGTGGATATTATTCAGCACCAACTATGTGCTCCATACTCAATCCATACTCTTATCCTGGCTGGATCGGAGTCTAGCATCTCTGACTGATGTGGAGCACTTGAAGCTGAATGTGGAGTTCTCCTCCTTACCTAGCTCCAATGTCCTCTACCCTGTCCCTGGGAGGAAATCTGATTTTATCCTCACACCCCATGTATACACACTGGGGTTCAAGGTTGACCCCAGGGGGCACATACTTGTCTCACATGCTCTCCTGCTGCCTAGGGACCATTACCCTACTCAGTGCCCTTCCTGATACCCATAGCCAGTGTATTATCAGTCAGTAGTATGCGCCAGCTGCCCTGGGAGAATAGCCCCATCGTGTTATAATTGTGATGATTATCTGAGCAGCAACGGCTATTGCAAACATCCTTCCATGATTTAATATGAATAGCCCTGGTAATAGGAACATGGGATTTCTGTGTTAACGTTGCTGTTTCTATGGTCTAACGAATCCTTCTTTCCTGTCTCCCAGAGGAGAGGAGACTGTGCAGCAGCTGGAAGGACTACTAAGAGAGATTCCTTCTGGCCAAATCCCAAGCTGTAGAAAAATCTGTCCAATCACTTCAGTAACTTGGATAGCACTGCAGTAAATTTAATGCAAAGATCTGGAGGAGGTTTGCTCAGGGAGGGAGGGGGAAAGAAAGAGAGAGGCAGAAAGAGAGAGAGCACCCCAGAAGTAAGATTGATGGTCTCACCATCAACAGTAACCCGTTTGACCACAGGCATGTCACATCTCTGAGCCTAGTGTTCTACCTGTGAAATAGGCTGGTGATGCAGAACAGCTCACAGGATAGCTCTGAATGCCACGTGAGATGGCAGCTCTAAAACAGCAATAAACCCACATCTGGCCTGGGAAACACGCCTACAACTGTGTGTGTTAAACACTGTGCATGCCTTTATCCAACCACAGATACCTTTTGAACATCTACAGGTGTGGAAATGGGCCTCTATGCTGGGAGACATCAAGGAGCTTATGTGCATCTGGGTGACCTAGGGTTCATCGTGCTAGAGAACTAGCAGGGTGCCAGGCATAGCTGGGTTGGAACCTTCAGGCAGAGTCTATATGCACTGTGCCTTTTCTGTCTGTCTACCTGGGCTGTTCACAGAGCTTCCTCCATATGTATAGAGGATGCAGGCTAGCCAAGGTGTTGCCTTTCTCACCACAGGCTCTTCTCTTTTGTCCACAGGGCCTGACCCAGGGACATCCCACAACATTAAGGACATCGCTATCATTGCAGGTGAGTTGGTACCTTCTAGCAGCTAGGAAAGGTCCAAGATAGAATCACACTGAGGTTCTGGGTGAAGGGAAGGGTAGCCTTGGCTGGTGGTTCCTCCTTCAGACAGTGACTTGGTTTTGGGTGTGTGTGTGTGTGTGTGTGTGTGTGTGTGTGTGTGTGTGTGTGTACATGTATGCTCGTGCATGTGGAGACCAAAAAGCACTCTGAGGTAACATTCTCGGAATATCAACTACCTCCTTTGAGACAGGGTGTTTCATTGGCCTGGAGCTCAGTACTTAGGCTAGACTAGTGGATCAGCAAGCCTTAGCCCTGGGATTATAGACACACACCACTAGACCTGACATTTTACATGGGTACTTAGGATCAAACTCAGGTCCTCATACTTGGGAGGCAAGCACTTTACTAAGTGAGCTATCTTGCTAAATATTCAGAGGAGCTGTTTAGTATGGGAGGGAATAATACAATCCTGATAGGAAATATCCCACATGGTGTCAGGTTGAATAGACAGGGAGTGGGCATACATGTCAAGATGTGCCTCTTCACTTGACTCACAGGGACTCAAGCTGGAAAGAAAGCTACTTGTGTAGAACAGATTTAGAGTAGCGGTGAATGGCTAGATGGACTGACCCAAGCTTACCAGGACCTCACTGATTCTCTAATCTCACACTAGTCCCTTCTCAGCCTCACATCTCCATCCTAAGAGAAATTTGATTTTTTTTCCCTCACTTCCTATTGCACCCTGGGCAGGTAGCTTTCCACTAGGGAGCTGCCTCTTGCTCTGTTCGAAGCTTCTAACTAGCTGATCGATAGCTCAGGAATCATCTACAATTAAAAGAAAAAGCAGCAGCAGGAAATAATCACAGCACTTGTTCAATTTCATTTAACCCTCATTCTGCTCATGCAGGCCCTTGACTCCTTGTTTTTTTTTTTCTCAGACATTATTAATAGACACAAGTGTCCCACTGAGGACAGTAGGAAATTTAGGGAATTAGTCTATAAAAGTGGGACTTGGGAGCTATTTTAACTTCCCCAATATTTCTCAGCAGTCTCTCCAATAAGACTGAATTCCAAATAAAGAGACAAGCTTGTTCTGTAACCTCAAACCAAATAGCCAAGCTGGAAATGCACCCTATAGAACTGCTGTCCTTGATGCCTTCTAAATTTCTCCTCCACATTGAGTGATTTAACCCCTGCTGTCCCACCTCCTGCCTCTCTTCCCTGGTTCCTTAGTTCCAACACATCCTTGGCATTGCCCTCAGCATCATATCCTCATCTTGCAAGTCCTCATTTTCCTGCCAGACCTGGCAATTCTTCAGTTCCCAAGAGTTGATGCCAGCTAGGGGAGAGGTAGCTCTCCAAACTGTACTTCTCCCCACTCATTCCAAAGCATAGGTTATAGCCCTGGTCTTATCCCCCTATAGGAGTGTGTGGAGAATGACCATTTTCCCCAGTTTTCTGGGACTTTTCCTAGTTTGGACACAGAAGTCCATGAGTTAGGATTGCCTGAAAAAAATAAAATTTTCTGTATTCCATGAACCCTTCAGTTTTGAACCAACACACATACTAACACGGAGCAAACTGCTCACTGTGAAATGACCCGTATAGATCTTTCTTTCTGGGGAGATAGGAGCACTTCCCAGAAGGATGCTATTATAGCTGGGGTGCAGAGGAGAAGGAAAGAATAGGGGTGAGGGGATCCTTTGAGATGAGCACACAGAAGCTGTGAGCACATCCAGGCAGGGTGAAGCACAATAGGCAAGAAAGGAGCCAGCCTGTCTGTCTTGGTGTTGGTTATAGCACTGTATCTCTCCTGGTATGACCCATGTAGGTGACAACCCCTGCCTCAGGCCCCAGGATACCTACCCCAGATTGATTTATGCACCGCTTCCCTCTTGCAGCTGTGATAGCCTTGGTGGCTTTGATCCTGGTATGCCTCCTCCTCATCATGCTTCGCTACCTGTACCGGCACAAGGGTACCTACCACACCAATGAGGCCAAGGGCACAGAGTTTGCTGAGAGTGCAGATGCAGCCCTGCAGAGTGACCCTGCCCTCCAAGATGCTGGTGACAGCAGGAAAGAATACTTTATCTGATGGAAAACAGAACTCACCCTCCTGGAAGCCACCTCTGACTTCAGGAAATAGTGTGCTCACATCTACCACTGTTCCCAGCACCAAGGAAACCCTTAAGAGGCATCAGCCTTCTCCAAAATGCTGCATGCTGGGTGCCTGCCAGGGAGCAGATGCTGACAGGAAGGATGAAGGTGTGAAGGTGGATTCTCCCAGGGGCAGGGACTCCATGGCCACTCAGAAGCCAGCCTTGGATCTGCCAGGAAGGGCACAGGTCTCCCTGGACAGAGCAGGTGTCAATGAACTAATCTGAAAGTACCTCAGGGTGTGAGTGGGGTGGGTGGGTCTGGGAGTGGGGATGCAAGGAGGTAAGAAAAATGACTGGGAATAATGGCATCAAATGTCAGTCCTTGACATTTGGGGGGAACAGCAGGTGTCAGAGCTAAAAGGCACCTTTGTCTCCCATCGATCCAGCTCTGAATGATTACAAATAAATTTGAAATGTAACTGAGCATTCCATGACAAATGACACTATCATAATTGTCTGGGGAACAGTAAATGCCACCCAGTTCTGGCTTTTCTCCAGTGCAATTTTGTGTCATCTGGCAGAGTCTGTGTTCATAGAGCTGTCACTGAGCAGCTTCCTTTCCCCACACTGGTACCACCTGCATGAAACATAGGTAATGATGAAATGTACCTCTGGACACATAGCACCCCAGTGGTAAAAGCACCCACTAAAGCATTGATTTTCTGACTCATAGAATTAGAAGTAAGGTAGACTTGCTCAGCAGTTATGAGGGAAACCCATCTGTCTATAGTCCCAGTAACAATGACAATGTGTGGTTAGGACATAGACTACAGAGTTTCAACCCAGAGTTTGGGTTCCAGCTCCTCTTTCCTACGATCCTTGAACCACTCACTTGACCTCTCTGAATTGCCTATTGGCATCCTTACAGTAGAAATGATGCCAACAGTGGTACCTCTGGTTTCTAACTCTCAGAATTGAGGACAGGAACAGAAGTGTTAGATATTCAGCCCTCACTTTAGTCTAGTGTTACATACAATGTTCCCCATGTAGCTTCTAAAAACCTTCCGAGAAGTAACTAACTTATAATGAATAATAGGGATCTGGTAAATGGCTCGGTGTGTCAAGTGTTTTCCTCTTAAGTATGAGAACCTGGGTTCAGTCCCCAGAAACCACATAAAGTTCCAGGCATGGTGACATCTAATCTCTAATCTCAATACTGGGAAGGCAGGAACTGGAGGATCACTGGAGTACAATAGCAAGCTAAACTAGTGAAACGAAATTAATGAGCTTCAGGCCAGTGAGAGACCTTGTCTCAAAGAAACATGGACAGAATTCCTGATGATGGCACCCAAGGTTGTCCTCTGCCTCCACACACAAGCAGGCATGAACCCACCCACACCTGAACACACACAAAAAGAATATTTTAATTAAAAAAAAATAAAATGGATAACAGAAGGAAAATGAGGTCAGTAACCATCCTCTTCCAGGAGAGTCTCCACCATTTCTACCAGCTCGGTATCACTGAGAGAGATCAGCACCAATTAGTTTAAAAACTACATCCTGGGTTCAAGGACCTCTCGGGAGCTCCCTCAACTACACTGCACTGTCTTTACCTAGGAGTAAGTGAAATGGTCCCCCATCATGCTCCTTAGAAAGTTATCGAGAACAGCCACCAGTCAAAGGAATTCTGGAACTTTCAAAAGGGCAGCGGAAGGGAGTGTTGTGGGGAGAGAAGCAGGGAACTGATGATGGCGAGAGGCTGGTCAGATGTAATCCCTTTCCTGGGATGACCAGGTTCTTGTCCCTCTGCTTGTTCATCTGTAAAGTAAAACACTGGCTGCAGTCAAAGAAGGATCCATTCCCAAACCCCCAGTAGATGCTCGACACCAAAGACAGTACTGAATCCTGCGTATTCTGCTTTTTGTATACATACACACCTATGCTAAAGTCTAATTTATAAATTAAGCACAGTAAGAAATTAACAGCAATAACTCAGAACAGTATGATTATAACTACAAACAGTAATAAAAGTTTCTTAAAAATATGAATTGCTTATTTCTGGATTATCTCATTTAATGCTATAGGATAACAGTTTACTATGGATAATTGTAACAGAAAACAGTCATCGTGGGTGAGGGTGGCTCTTGTATTTGCCTACTCTCCAGACTGCTGTAGAGAACCCCAGCCTAATAAAATACTAGAGAACAATGCCAATAAACAGGGCATTCGGTGTGCAAATAAGCTTACGATTTAGTATAATTAAGCAGCATTAAAACAGGATAAGGCTTCACAGCTTCTCTAGAGGTTCTAGGTATTCTGTGTCTCTTGAGGGAGGGGAGCAGAAAGTGTAACATTTGCCAGTGGACTCAAAAGAGACCTCAGGTCTTAACAGACTCCTGTGACAACCTCATTCATGTTTAGGAAGCACTAAATCACATCTAAGATTCTTTCCTGTGGTGGCAACACGTCCTATGTGTGTGTGTGTATGTGTGTGTGTGTGTGTGTGTGTGTGTGTGTGTGTGCACTTGTGTGTGGAGAACAGATTACCTAAGATATTTTCCTCAAAAACATTTTCCACTTCGTTGGAGGAAGAATCTCTCTTTAGCCTGAAACTCAAGTAGGCTAGACTAACTGGCCAGAGAGCCCCAAGCATCCGCTTGTCTCCACCTTCCCAGCACTGGGATTGCAAGCAAGTTCCATCATGCCCTGCTTTTTAAAGGAGGTCCTCATGCTTGTGAAGCAAGAACTTTACCAACTTCCCTATCTCCACAACCCCCATCACTAGTGGCTTTTGAGAGGACACTGGCTTGGGGCCTTGTCAAGGATGTGAACACCAAGGGCAATCCCGTGAGCACAGAGGAGACAGCTAAGCCACACATGGGCATGTCTTGTTTGGAAAATGCTCCACAGTGAGAGGCTGACCTCAGAGTCTCCTGGGCCTCCAAGAAGACTACTTCCAAGACTAGTGCTGTGTCCCTCCCTCCCTTGCAGGCCCAAGGGGTTATCTGTGCTGCCTCTGAGAAGTGGCTTATCAGCTACATATCTATCCTCTCACCTGCCCACCTCATCCTCATCTCCTGGTGTGCCTGGAAAACAATGAAAACCTCCCAGCCTTGATCAGGCCCAGTGGCAGCAATAGTGACACAGGGTCATTGGAGGCAGACCAGTCCAGATGCCACCAAGGAGGCATCTTCCGCCATTATGCCTGTCTGACCATGATGGAATGGATCTCTCAAAACTGTAAGACAACCCCTTATACTGTTCACAGCAAAAGGTACAGTAATACAGTACACAAACAGGTGGGGACTAATGTCACCCGCATGAGTTACTTTCTCATTGTGAGAAAAAGTACTTGACCAGAAGTAACTTAAGGAAACTTAAGGAAAGGGTTTATTTTCAGCTTAGTTTTAAGGGGAAATTTCATGATGAGGAAGGCATGGTGGTAGGAACACAAAGCTGAGCTGGAAGATAGGAAGACAAAGGGGTGTGGTGGAATGAGCTGGAGGAAGGAAGGGGAGTCTGAGAACACTGGAGGAAACTTTGTAAAAGAGGTCATTGAACCCTCATGGTAACTATGAGTATTCCTCTACACTTATATCTGTAGAGGGCAAGGCTCAGAAAGGTTAAGTGTTATTGGAGGTTGTTCCTGATGGGAGAAAGAACATCAGTACTCTGGCCTACCTAATGTTCCTCCCTTTGGCAGGTTGAGGGCAATCAACCAGAGCCCCTTAGAAGGCAGAGCAGCAACACCAGAGCTCATGGATGCTGGAATAATTCAGTGCTGAAGTCAGGGCACCACAGGCCAGGTTGCTGCTATCTTTTGCCCCTTGACACCATTCCCATCGCTGGTGAGAGCTGGCCTGGAGCCAGATACCTCTTTGTGAGAGTAAAGACCATCACATGAGTGGCTGGCCTGACCTTCACAAGATGGTTAGTAAAGCAAAGACAGAAAGATATACTGGGTACCTACTCTCATTCATGTCTCAAGATACCAGGAGAATACCCCAGGCCATTATTATAAAAAGGAAAAACCATGTCTTGGGAGATAAAACACTGAACAAGCATGAGGACCTGAATTTGGATTCCTGGCACCCACATATAAAAGTGTGGTGGCACACACCTATAATCCCAAACTGGGGAGGAGGAGACAGGAAGATCCCTGGGTTTGCTGGCTAGCTAGTCTAATCAACTTGGTGAGCTTCAGGTTCAGTGAGAGACTCTGTCTCAAAAACATTATGGAGAGAAACTGAAGAAAATACACAATGTCAACCTCTGTCCTCCACAAACATGTGCACACACATGAGCACTCATACACTTGCGCATGTGTGCACACATGCACACACACAAATGGTCCTCTAGATAACATGATGACAGAGCAGTTGTACCAGCCCTTCTTAGATGACTGGTGCTTCCTAGATAAATGATTATCCCACAGAACACAGATGCTGCTTGACCTGTCCTTGTAGACATACATGTAAACCCATCATAAATTTAAAATACCATTAAGTTCAACAAACAAAGATCAGCCTACCCAATCTTATAGGTCTTCAGAATACTTGCATTTTGCCCATTAAAGTTAGACAAAATGGCTGGGCATGTAGTTCCATGGCAGAGTGATTCCCTAGCATGAGTGAAGCCCTAGGTTAAATTCTCAGCACTACTCCCCAAACAAGTTTTGCAGAGTTGAGAAAATCAATTTAAAACAAAGCCTAAATTATAATAATAAAGTGTTGACTATCTTGTGTAATTTATTGAATATTGTATTGAAACCAACAAAACAGAATAATTATATGAATACATTTTCACACTGTTATAAAGGCGAAAACTCCTGAGTCAAAGTTGGGGGACCATCTGTATTTAGTAAAGAAATTTCAAATTCCAAGATAGATTGTGTGTATGTTGGGGAGGTGGTAAGAAGAGCATCTACACACATTTATTAGGAATCCATGTAAGTGTGTGGATTACAGATGAAGATAATCATTCCTGCCTTCAGGGGTCTGAGGCTTAGTAGAGAAAATAAGCATGCAAATGTATGCAAATATATACAGCCCTAAAGTGTTACCAATGCTGAAAGCAAAGTGTTGCAGATAAATGAAACTGAGAAGGGAGGGGTCAGCTGTTCCTGGGAAGAAAGAGGGACTTTAAGCCCTCAGAGAAAGGAGTTTAAGTCAGGAGAAAGCTGGACCAAGAAAGGCCCCAAGCTAAGAAATTTGGAATTTGTCACATGGAAATCAGGTGCCACTGAAAGAGCAGGCTAGTATCTACTATAAGGAAAAGGCAAAGATCAAACAGGATGCAAGATGAAAGTAGATGGTGGAAATTTATAAAGTGGATGAGCTGGGATGATGGCTCAGTCGGGAAAGTGCTAGCTTTGCAAGCATGAGGAGCTGAGTTTAATCCCCCAAAACCCAGGTTAAAAATTAAAAACAAAAAAAGCCCAGCAGTGCAGCTCACACTGATAAGTGCAGCACTAGGGAAGCAGAGATAGGAGGATCCTTAGGGTTCATAGCCAGCCAGCCTGCCCTAACTGATGAGCTCCAGGTTCAGTGAGAGACCCTGCCTAGAAAAAGGTGGGTGGCATTCCTTGGATTGACACCTGAGAATGTCCTCTGGCCTCTGCACATGCATGCACACCTTAATTTATTTATTTACAAAAGAACTTGTAAAGGCTGATCAGGAATCACAACCTACCCCCAGAGCTGGAGAATTCCTTCACAGGAGCTCAGCTGCTCCCACGACCTCATTGTTGAGTCTAGATTCCACATGACTCAGCCCATCCTGCCTGGTGGGGTGTGAGCTTCATCAGAAGTCAGGGGCAGTAGGTCAGGGCTGTGAGCCAAGCTCTATGTAAATACTAGAGAAGAATGTTTGCTTCTTATTTTAATAGAAGGAACTCCTGACAGTTTTATCTTATTTATGCTGCCCAATTGTTTTCTATTCCTTGCCTGATCATTTTATCATTCTAGGAACAGGGTTGCCTTAGGGCCAACAAGATTTTAACAGGCCCAGTGCCACAAATAGAACTGCAGTCATTTTAACATTTACAATTTAACATGCCAACATGATGCGGCAGCAGAAGAATGGTTCCAGAACCTCCAGAACTAGAAAAAAAAAATCTCACCTCAGGCTCTGACCGCCTCCACCACCACACTCTGGGCTGCTCACCAGCACTATGAAGATGAAAGTGTTGGAACTTCAAGGTGATTTACACATTTATTTTCATAAAGGTATATGATTCCAGAATTGTGAAGGGGCTGAGATGTTACCTGATTTCAGGTAAGCAAGTGAACCTGTCACAGTTGCATGTTGACAGAACCAGGATCTCCTTGGTCAGAGACAATGGGTTGACTCTCAACCCAGCAAAGAGCAGAACATCAACATATTTGCATCCAGTGTCCCCAAGTTTCGTGCAGCTGGTGTGGACTGTCCCCAGTGATACTTGGACACATGATGCCTTAATCTGCAGAAAAGAAATCTGGAACTGAGAAAGCCAGAATCCTTTGTAACAGGCAGGAAGCACGCTTGCCCTTTGCTGTGGGGAGGCACTTCCTCTGCTTTCTGTGCAAATATGCTTGATATAAAAATGTGTCAACACTTCATATGAGATAGTCCAGGGCTGAGGAGGTGGTTTAATGGGTAAAGGTTTTCCCTTGCAAACTTGAGGACCTGAGTTCAATATCCAGTACCCACATAAAAATGCCATAGTGGCATGCACCTTTGATTCCAGTGCTGGCGAATTGAAGACAGGCAGATAGATTCCTGGAGTTCACTATCCAACCAGTTTAGCCTCTTAGGTGAGCTCCAGGCCAATGAAAGACTGTTCCAAGAAGAGGTGGATGAAGTTCTGAGGATAATACCTAATGTGTTCCTCTGCCCTCCACCCACATGCATCACACATATGCACCCACACATACAAATATACATACACATAAATGTGCATACCACATATACAAAATCAAAGATGGTCCAGAACTAGGCACACTACCTGCCTCACTAACCAGATATGAGATATGAGAGATCCATGAAGAATTTCTTCCCAATAAAATAGGCATTGCCTTACACAGTGCCTGATACCCCATGAGGGTCCCATAGCTGCTAGTAATCACAGTAAGTCCTATGGTACAATAAATCACTGGGCTTGTAGTCTTTTAAAGTATCCTAGCCTTACCAACAGAAAATCAAACTATCTGCTTTTTAAGCCACACAGGGTAAAGTAGAACATTTTCTCTATTCTCTTGCTAATGTATGATGGAGATAGAGATAGCTGCCAGTTTCATTGTTTTGATTGCCTTCCTTTCACAGGAACACAGAGAAGCAAACAGCTGGGGAAAAGTCAGCCCCTGGTGGACTTATAAATCCAGAACCTTGCAACTCTGTCAAGAAGGATCTGCCAACCTCTATTCCAAACCCAGTGACAGAGAGGTGTCTTTTACTATCATTGTAGACTTCCAAGAAGGGTTGATATTTAACATATCCAGAGCTCCTTATTTTCAGCTCTGAAACAAATATTTGGGCCAACATGGTTTTCAGTTGGTTGAAATCATTCTTTTCTCTTCAAGTTAAGTACGGAACAAAAAAGATTATTATAATCAAACCTCTCAAGATCCTGCTGCCTGAAGCAATGCCCTCATCCCTCATCCACAGAAGACCATTTAGCTTAGAAGCTTCTCTCTTTCTCACTCTCTCTCTCTGTCTCTCTGTCTCTCTCTGTCTCTGTCTCTCTCTGTGTGTGTGTGTGTGTGTGTGTGTGTGTGTGTGTGTGTGTGTGTGTGTGTGTGTGTGTAGATGTGTGTGCATGTCCATATGTGTGTAGAAATCCCAAAGGTTGACTTTGGATACCTTTTTCCTTAGGTGCTTCCCACCTTGTTTTTGAGACAGTCTCTCACTGACCAATACTGGCTCCAGGGCACTTCCTACACCTTAGTTATACTGGGTCTAGGATACTTCCTGGACTTGAGCATTATTGAGCACCTGTGCAATCTATAACATTATAGGATAATAACATCAGTACACTCCCTGTTCCTGAGTGATACTGGCACCTGTAATATAGTAGACATCTTTGAAATACTGAGCACACTGTGCACCAGAGATGGGCTTTCAATTAAAATAAACCTTTTGGTGTCTTACAATTCATTGTCACGGTCATGGCTTGAAGAAGAACAGAGGGAATCTTCTTTGGAGGTTTGAAAGAGCACAGTGACTCCTGCTCCTCCTTTCTTCATAAAACCCCAGAATATGCCAATGCCATGGGATACAGAGGTGCTTAAAGGGTATGAAAGCCCTATGCCATGAGTATTTTTCCATTCCTGTCAGAGAGAAATTTTATTGTTTATATGAAGGGGGTTTATCCTTCTCTGACATGTTTAATTTTTTTTTAAAAATGGCTAGAGATTTAAAACAGACGAGCTGAATTAGAATTCTTGGCAGCTAGCTGCAGTTACCCCCTAGGGAGGTAGAAGGAAGTTCTCTAACTTGTTTATTCCAGCCACTATTAATCACATGCCATTGAAATATGATTCTAGCAGGAAAAAATGTGCAGCTGCATTGCTAATCAAAAAATTCAAATCCATATCTGTGTGTAACATGTGTATATACACATCTTTATAAGTATTGTGTCTGTATCAGATTTCAAGGTAAAGATTATTTTAAATTACATTTTCTGGTTTCATACATGTTTATATTGTGATCCCATCCACCCCTCATTATCGTCTCTTGTCCCCCTCCCATTCCCACTGAACCCCTTATTCCCAACTAGTCCCCTCTTACATCCATGTCTTTTTTTAAAAGACACACTGAGTCTTAAATTTAATTAGGGTTGCTTGCATGAGTGTGGGAAGGGAGTTATTTACCAAAGCAATTTACCTGTGACTGCACCTCTGAACAAAAATTTTTCTCCTTTCCCCGCCAGCCATTAACTTCCAGTAGCTCCTTGGGGGGGGGGGGGGGTGGAGCCTCATGGGCCCTGCTTCATACATGACAAAATGTCAATGAGTTCTATCATGTGCAGGAGGTCTTATGCAGGTAACCACAGCTGCTGTGAGTTCTTGAGACTGCAAGAGCCATGTCAAGCCTGAAAGAGAGCATTCCAGGAACTTTTCCACATCCTCTGGTCCTTACATTCTTTACACGCCCACTTTCGCCATGTTCTCTGAGCCTCCAATGGGGCAATGTAGCTGTCCCAGGTAGGGCTAAGCACTTGTATTCTCAGAAAATTAGAGATTATTTAAAAGAAGTTTCACTGAGGCCACCAAGGTTTGAATGGTCTCACCATGACTAGTGAAGGCAGATTTGGGCATAACTCCTCTGGTATTGTATTTGGCAGAGTACCAAGAATCTTACAAATGCTCACCTTCTTTGACCCGGAAATTCTGCCAATGAAAGTACTCTGAGAAAAAAAAAATTCTGAAATACAGGCCAAGATTTCACTTTTAAAAGGTTTATAATAGCTCTCTTCACAACAGGGAAATAACAGAGCCATTTAAGTGTTTGTTGGTGGAGGAAATGTTAGGAGAGTTGGGTTGCATGCTTGCAATTAGATATTCTGCAGCGAGTAAACGATGACATAAAGAAGTTTTGATAAGTTGAGGGAATGCTTAAAATGTGTTAGGTAAATGATATTAAAATATGCAATTCACCCAATTTCAACTCAACTCTGCTAAGGACAATAAAGCACAGAAAACACTAGGCAAGTCCATGTACAGATTAGCAGAATAGTAACTCTGTATATGTACAGAGTAGTTATTTAGGGTGCTAAAACCATCTAAACTTTCCAGAAAAATCACAGAAGCTTTGCTGAGACTCTGTCCTTTGAAGGCTGAGACAAGCACTGCAATGATTACTTTTTCTCTCTGTCCTCCAAGATTAGACCCCTGACAGATTTTCTCACACTGCAGTCCACCTCCTGTCAGAGTAATCCACCCCATAGTATTGCCAAAGTATCCTGAGATAAGCAAGCCATCTGTTTTCCTGTTGCTATGTGACAAAATACCTGAAAAAGCAGCTTAAGGAAGAGTTTATCTGGTTCCCACTTCAAGGGTGGAACTTGGTGGCAGGAAAGGCTAAGGAACATGAGGCAGCTGCTCACACTGCCTCCACAGTCAGGAAGCAGAGGTGAATGCTGAGCTCAACTCACTTCTTTGTATTTGGTTCAGGGACACCCGCTCCCTCTGCAGCCCATGAAATGGTGCCACTGCAGTTAGGTTGAGTCTTCCTACCTCAATTAACAAAGCCTAGAAACTCCATCGTAGACATGCCCAAAGCTCTTTGTCTCCTAAATGATTCCAAATCCTGTCACTTTGACCAGCAAATATCAACCATCTGTGATCCATTCTCTTTGCAAAGGGTTCAAGTCCCAAAACAGGACTCTGGCAGATACTAGCTAGTTATAAATCAATTGCCTTCTAACACTTTCCTTATACCAAGTACTTTTTTCAAATATTCTCCAAAACAAACATGCAAACAAAAATGAAAAAAATTGGGTAAGACTTCAAAAATTGGCAGGATTGTAAAATATAGAGTATTTTGTGATCCACCCTCAAGAGAGTGGCCTTTAGACTCAAACAGAGAGAGAATAAACCATTATAATTATCAAAAACTTTACTCTAAACCATTCATAAAGTGATCCCAGACCACTGCCTAGCTGCCCTGCTCAATAAGGCTACAGGTGGTTGGAAGCTACCAAGGTAGGTTATGGAGATGGACAAGATCAGATGGTCCCGCTTCTGGGAGGCACAAAATATCTTACACAGCCCTGCTGTTTTCCTGAGCAAGTAGAAGACTCAGAGGGATGGACCAAAGGATTGTGTAAGGTTATACAGTGCATTAGAGGTGAGCTATGACTATCATTCTATAATGTACTGAATGCTTACTGTGTGCTAAGTATGATAAATATTTTGAGACAATGAGAAATTATAATTATAGTAAATTCTAAACTAATTCAGGGAAAGGAAAGTTAATCTCAGACTGCAAGTATAAGTAAGATTAAATGATAAGCAAAACATATAGTAAGACTAAACAAACAATATTTATAGAACAATAACAATTATTAAGCTTTATGGGGTTATGACTATTATGGTAAAACTAAAACATTGGGTATTGGTATATATTTAGGAAGAATTAAAATTTTCATGGATTCTGGTTAAGAAAATGTCAAGGGCTGGAGAGATGGCTCAGCGGTTAAGGCACTTGCCTCCAGTGCCTAAGGCCCCGGGTTCAATTCCCCAGGACCCACATAAGCCAGACCCACAAGGTGGTGGCCCTGGTACGTTCTCTCTCCCTCTATCTCTGTATCTCTGCTTGAAAATGAATAAATTTTTAAAAAAGTATTAAAAAAAAGAAAGAAAATGTCAATAATATCAATAAAGAATTGTTTGATGAGATAATCATGCATGCTAAGTAGACTAAGACCAAAATATATAAATTCTAAAGCAAACTAAAGCCAAAAAGGAAATGAGAAAAAAATATCCAATCAATTCAAAAGTAATAAAAATTAAAAAATAGAAAGTATTGTGCAGAAAGTACAGAATATTTTATTGGAAATTAATCCAACTGTCTTATGATAAATACAAATTTATTAAGATTCTCCACTAAACCGTAAGATTATTATAGTAGAAACATAAGCAGAGGCTGGTTACAAAAAAAAATCTAAAACATATCAAGAAAGGAAAAAGGAAAATAATAAAGAAAAAATATTTGTCAAGTATTATTTTTCTTCAAAGCCAACAAAGCAGTTGTAAATATGTATGCATCTAAAAATAGGGCCTTGAACCAGATAAAGCAAAAGCTGGCAAGTCACAAAGAGAAATAGGTAAACTCACTATTGTTTTAGAAGATATTAACACAACTTTCTTGAGAGTTACACAAGCAAAAGAAGAAGGGGAGGGAGACAAGATAAATGGAAATAGACATGAAAGATCTGAAAGCATGTCAACCTTAAGTGAATGGAGATCAGATAAATAGATAGATAATAGATTGGCGATTGACCAATATTCAAAGTGTCCAACTGTAGACTTCAAATACACATGAAATGTTTACAAAAATTATGCACCTTCTGAGATAAAAATATCTCAATGACTTTCAAAGGATTGCTATCTTGGTATCTTACAAACTCCATTTTTTTAATTAAATTTTATTTTTTTTCTCAAGGTAGATGTCTCCCTCTAGCCCAGGCTGACCTGGAATTCACTATGTAGTCTCAGGTGGCCTCAAACCCATGGCAGTCCTCCTATCTCTGCCTCCCGAATGCACAAGCCATCCAACCCGGTTTAAATTTTATTTTTTAAAAGGTTATGCTCTTATATCCCCTCTACTTAACCCCATTCCACCGAGGGACCTCCTCTGTGGTATTATTGGTATTCATTGTGGGGTCCTGAAGGTCTCAGTCAATAGTCTGTAAGAGAGGATACCTCATGCTAATCCTACCTACTTTGCAGCTCATAGAATCTTGCTTACCCCTTCTTCCACAATGTTTCCTAAGCCTTGGCAGGCATGATAGAAATCTGATTTAGTGTTAAATCCTCTGTAGCCTCTGGCTTGCTGTTTTGATGAGATTTGAGTGACCACAGTATCTGTCACACTCACCCTGGGACTGGTCTTCAAGCTAGCTGTGAGACTCGTATCTCCACTACCTCTGTAATGTCTCCTGAGCCCTGGCAGATGTGGTAGAGGTGACTTTTCTTGTGGTAGATAGTTGGCTATCTTTTCTTGTTGTATTGATGTATCCTGGATCTCCCCAGTATTCTCTGTCATCTGTAAGATAAAATAGATTTTCTAACCTCAAGTGAGAGCAGCTTGGATTAAAGGTGATAAGCATAGTTATTTGAGAAACTTTTGATGTGTATACCCACTCTTTTTAGCCAAAGAGCAGTGGAGTTTCTCTGTGGTATGTATAAGTTGCCTACCCATGGGATTCTTACTTGTTTCCCAGAACCAGGTATAAGTTCTCTCCCACTGAGCAGGTCTCAGGTCTACTCCAAGAACAGTTGACAATGTCCCCTGCCCAGGCTGTGTGCTACTATTGCATAGGTGTGTACCTTTTGCCCGGCTGGTTGATATCATAATTTTGCAGGATCTCCTGCTTATTCATGCTTCTGATAATCATTGTCCCCCAGCAGCTCCCATAGCTCTTTCCAGGGCTAAGAGGGTTAGCCAGTAGGGAACTGGCTTCCCTACCAGTCCCAGCCTGGTCTCTGGATGTTCTGTGACCACAGGCTGTGATGTCTTCAGCAATAGGGTCTTAGCTTTTAGCTCTGGTAGGTAACCAAGTGCTTTGCCAATTCCTGCATAATTTTAGGGACCTCATGGGTCTCCCTGACCAACAACAGCTCACTGTGAGGGAAAAACCAATTCTAATCCTGGGTTTTACCAGCCAAACTCAAGGATTTAGGGTTAAGCTTTCTCCACCTTTTACACGACACTTCTCTCCCCAACCCCCGCCCCCAACATGCACTGCTTATTGAGAGTTATAGCTTGTATAATGCTGTCCAGGAGGAAGGTTTCTATGGTACTGATTACTTTTGTGTAATTCCCACACACACACTCCCATCCCCCCACCCTGCAAAGACCCTTCCACCTCTTATATTCTTTCTATCTCTTCTTTTCTCTTTCTTTCTATTCTGTCCCTGGACTTGACAAACTTCATTTCCTAACCACAAGGTAATTAAATTAAAGACAGATAACATAATGATAATAAACTCAACAACATACTTTTTAAATAAAACATGCAAGTTAAAAAGAAATATAAAACTCTAATAAGACTATATATCAAAATGAAATAGAATGTTACTTTCATGGCATTTATAACCTTAAGTATTAATTAAAGAGAAACACTATAATTTAATGAGCTAAACACTTGACTGAAGGATCACAATATACCTAAAGAAAATGGAGAGGTGCATATTAAATATGAAAGCAAATTTAAGGAAAAGTAGTAACATGCAATAGAAAGAAAATTAATATCGAAGACCAATTCTCTGAAAATACCAATTTAACTTTAAGAAAAAGTAATCAACTAAGGAGAGCCCTCAGGGAATGTGGGACTCTAGGAGAAGGGATATAAGACTTCAACCTTTGTAAGAATATTAATAATAATAATAATAATAATAATAGAAAAGGGTGGTAGGAATTGTTAGTTTTTAAATTTTTATTTTATTTTTAAAATGTAATCAAAATCTAAATAAAAGAAAAATAAATAATTAAGGAATAAAGCAGAAATTAACTTTAAAGTTTACATATACTTAAAAGGCAAGATATTCTGGACAATATTAAACAAATAAACTTTAAAACTTATGAAATTTGTAAATTTTTAAAATGTAATTTACCAATGCTAGGGGAAATTTTTTTTGGTCCATAATGAGTTACATTATTTAGTGGGCAAACAATGAGTTGTTATCCCCAATTCCCCGATGCCCCCCTCCCCCATCCCCAATCAGCTGAATATCATCCTTTGTGGGCCTTCTGGATCAGTCTTTGTGGTAGGGGACCATGGATAGCCTAGTATTCAGCCAGGTTCTCCTGACCCAAGTGTATTGTTACTGAGGGGTGCCATGCCTCTGATATTCTCCTCCACCACGGCTCTCACGATCTTTCCGCCCCCTCTTCCACTCAGTTCCCTGAGTCGTGGTGGATGAGTATTAAGGCTGCTTTAATGTTGTGAGCATAGGGGTCTTTGTGTCGAAATTCGTTGGTTTCTGTCTCACTGGCTTATCCTGTGTTGATTGAATGGCTGTGGCTGTGGGTCCCTTGTTCATCCCATCATTCTCTGCATGGTTCCATATGGAGCCTCCACGATATGACTGTGGTGGCTCCTCTCTTGCCAGGATCTCAGATATCTGCCTATGGTAGGTTAGTAAGGTTAGATGGGCCCCAGCTCTCTCTCTGCATCCTGAAAAATACAAACATAATCTCCATCAGAGAGTGAGATCAGTGTAGGTTAACAAATATACATAATTCTGGAATCCCTAGATTCTATTTTTAGTAGCCACCCCGTCAATTGCTCCCATAGTGCATCTTGTCTTGGGAGCCCAAGAGTACGGGATCTGGTGCCTATTGCCCTGAATCCCAAGTTCCAGACAATGGCTCCCCCTCACTAAGTGGAAAATTTGGCCAAATTTGAAAGCTGTTGATTATCTCCCCCAGGCCCAGGCTCCTCCATTACACAAGTGCTCCTTTGTTGGTTCACTGTTCTCTCCCAGTAGGAGGTGTGGTCAGCCTACTCATGACCCCAGATTGTGTTTCGTGTCAGTGGTCTCTGTTTACTCCAGCTGTTGTTGATCAGTTTCCCCTGGCAGCCTGTGCAGTGCCTTCCAGCACTACACTAACTGCCTTCTGGGGCTGGATACCATTCCGGACCTTGAAGGGTCTCTCGATGCTGGTCGATGGCATTCTGTGGTTTCTTCAGCAACAGGGTTTTGCCTCAGGCCTGGGGAGGGCACTCAAGAGCTTTGACAGAATTCTGTCTTGTTGTTGGAATCTCATGAGTCGCTTTGGTCAACATCTCAGTGAGGGAAGGAACCGGTGGTTGGAGCCAGGGGTTGTCAGACTGATCTAATTATTCACAGGCTTAGACTCTCTCCCCTACCACTCACTCATGGACCCTCTTGCCAGTCGACGCCCACTACTTTCTCAATAGGTTACAGTATGCTCGTGAGGATTTTATGTTTTTGAACCTAATATGGTTTATCCTCATGCTTAAGCCATTCCCCTCCCCCCACCCCTTACCCCTCATTCATAACATCTCACTTCTTTCTACTAGTCTGCGTAGAGTTTAAGGTTATCCTGGTTAAGGACCACATATGAGGGAGAATATGCGGCATTCGATTCTCTGTTCTTTGGAGTGTTCACCTAGTAAGATCTGCTCAAAGTCAGACCATTTTTTCCTAAATTTCGATATGTCATTTTTCCTTTCAGCTGAACACAGAAATTTTGAACGACCTTATAACCATAAAGCTGGAACAATAATTAGAGAGAAACTATCAAACTCGTAGAATTCTAGACAGACATATCAAATATACAAGAAATACACAATACTAATTTTATACAGATTTATCCAGAGAACAGGTAATGGGCTCATGGCTGGCATAGTGCAGATACCATATTTAACCACAGTTGAAAAGAAAAAGAAAAGCAAGCAATCTTTCCTTCATAAATCTGTATCTTAAAAGTCCTTAAAATGTATTAGCAAACTGAATTCAATAGTAGATAAATGTGCCACATAGGAAGTATTCCAGGAATGTAAGGCTGATTGATTCAAGAATTTTTTTAAAAATCAAAGAATGATATTTATACATTTGCTAAACAAAGGAAAAACCATAGGCTTATCTATTAGATGACAGAAAAGTTAAACATGTTCACTATAAAATTTTCAATCAGGGACTAGAGAGATGGCTCAACAGTTAAGGTGCTTGCCTGCAAAGCCTAACGACCCAGGTGCAATTCCCCAGTACCCAGCTAAAGCCAGATGCACACAGTAGCACATTCATCTGGAATTCATTGATAGCAGTTAGAGGCCCTGGCATGTTCTCTCTCTCTCTCTCTTTCTTCTCTCTCTCTACCTCTGTCTCTTTCTCTCTCTCTCCCTATCTCTCTCTTTCATCTCTTTTTGCAAATAAATATCTTTTTAATTTCAGGCAAACTAGAAATAGAAAGAAAATTCTTCTTCTTGATATTGCAAACATTACATATAGGAGTAACAAACTGAAAGCATTTCCTTAAGATTAATAACCAAGAACCCAGTGCCACCTCTTCCAGTGACCATCACACTGCAGGTCCCAGCTGGCAAGAGAATGTAAGGAAGAATCTGTTTAAAAGGTTGAACAAGAAGGAAAAACAATGCAAGTTTCCAGACACAAAATGGCCTTGATGTTCATGATTTCGTAGTGTCAGATAATACCCCCACAAGACCTTCATAATAGGAGGAAAAGATGATGATACCTGTATTAGTCAGGGTTCTCTAGAAGGAACAGAGTTGATAGAATGGATATATAAAAAAATGAATTTACTGAGACAGCTTACAGTAGTCCAATAGTAGCAGTCCGTAGGCCCACAGGTAAGGAACCAGTAGCTGTTCAGTCCACGTAGATGGATGTCTCAGCAGTCCCAATCCAGCCCAGAAGGCCTGATGAATCCCCGGGGAGCGGCTGCTCTTCAGAGCAAGCACCTCAGCAGGTCTTGGTTCTTTACCTGGAGGGGTGACCCATACTTTCATTCCTGATGGATCTGAGCCATTTTTCACATTGCTTTGATTGGGGTGTTGTAGTTTCCCATTGACTTTGATAACAGGGCATGGTAACACCAAGAGGCGCCCGATAGAGTCTCCTGCACTCCAAACATATTCTTCCTTGCCTCCA